>CATIWJ010271274.1:0-12230 GCA_949640765.1 Croton laevigatus | reverse complement strand
TGCGGATAATGCCGTTGTGGAATTTGAACTACCGTGATGATCTTTTTTTTATTGTGCTTATTATCGTTGTTCAATTTGAACTTGTTCTTATTTTGTTATATTAGTATTGTTTTAAATTATAATTTAAGAACATTATAGATTTATGTTTGAGTAATTTGAATTTATGTTTGATATATTTTTATATTATTTTTTTAGTAATCGATAAACGAGCATTCGAACTCTAGCGCCTCGTTTATTATCAAGCTTAAACGAGCCGCTCGTAAGCATAATTTTATGCTCGACAAATAAACGAGCGCGCTCGAGCTCGCTCGTTTAATAAACGAGCCAAGCACGAGCGCTATTTTTACGCTCGTTTATTAAACGAGCCGAGCTCGAGTATGCCACTGCTCGGCTTGGCTCGACTCGTTTACACCCCTAGCTGTGGTCTTGAGTTCTCAGTTTCGAACCCCACAAAAAGCCTCCTTTATTCAGGGTGCGTATGGTGTATGCGAGTATATACCTTTGCCAAAAGAAAAACATAAAAGATTGGAAATGGCTTTTACCATGCGATAATTTTTTAATTAATTCCAACAGCTACATATGAGGATGATGCATAGAACAAATATGTAGCTAAGACTGTGAGTGCTAATCTAATGTGTGAGGAGGATGTTGAAAATGAGATTACAATACAAGCAATTCATTTCTTAAAATTTGTCCACAATCTTGAAAAGCAGAAGAGGACCAATTAAATTTCAGAAGAAAAAGACGATTAATGGGTTTGAAGTTTAAAAAAAAAAATTAGTATAAAGATTTTTTTTTTTTTTGAAAAAAAAAGGCTTTATGAATCTCTTTTTAATTTATTTACGGTCAGAAAAATCATTTGAAAATTTTTGCAAGTATAATACAAAAATTATTTGAAAATTTTGAAGTATATAATGAACCGCAGTGGACCTATTTTAGGTCTAGTGTAGCCATCTATCTACACTAACTTAGAATATCTTCAATGCAATATAAAATTTTATTTGTGCACATGATAAATCAGTAAAATAAAAAGAGAAATTAAAAAATATTTTCCAATGGCATTGTCAAGATAGAATGTGTGGTTGATTTGGCTTTAAAAAAAAAAAAAAATCTACACTATAAAGTAGGAATTCTACAAATACAGGCTGTTAGTCAATAATTTCATTGAAAATAAATGGAAAACGGAAAAAATCAGTTCATATTTCTCATCATCATCTTCTTCATCAAGTCCTTATTTTCTCTTCCAAAAAATCACCAAATCCAAAACCACCCCTCCTTCTCTTCTTCTATCTCCATATTTCTCGCCATCATCATCTGCTTCTTTTTCTTCTTCAAGCCCCACTTTCTCTTCCAAGAACCACCAAACCAAACAAAACACTCTTCTTCAACACAATCGGGGAAGGGTTCATTAAATTTAAAATCATTCATCTTCAACACACCAGTCAAATTGATTAGAGGAGAAAATAACAAAGGGAGAGTTCATCAGAGGAGAGTCTGAGAACAAGGACCAAGAGAAGGAAAGAGACGAAGGATCGAATGGAACAGACCCAAAATCAAACGACTAGAATAGGGTTTCCCTTCGATGTTCAGATAAAAAAAAGAAGGACGAAGCACAACTAGTGGTTCACAACGGAGAAAGCAAGAAGAACAGGGAGAGGTTCGATTGAACGAGACTTAGTTGATTTCAACTTTTAAGATCAAAACGGAAACAGCACAGAGCTTCACCATCGGAAAACAGAATTGAATCTTGGCAGGAGCAGTTCTTCAGCGGCCGAAAAAAAAATAGAGCAGTGCCGATTTAAATTTACATCAATTTATTTTCCCGCTTTGTTCTGATTTGAGATTTTGCAATTCTTGTTGTTGAAGAACATAGGCAGTAGTTTGTGACAAAGGAGAAGAAAGACTGCATTGAATAACATAAAATAATAATTTAAAATTTAAAATATGACATATTAGCCTCATAAAGTTATGATGTAAAAGACTGAATTAGAGATTTTTTATTAATTTTAAATGTGTATTTTAAAAAAATCATCCACATAAATCTAGATAATTTCTATTATTAGTGCTCTACATTACGATTGAAGATGTTCTTAATAACTTTGAAATGACATGTTAATGTAATATAATGCTTTTAATTAAGAAAATCAAAACGTCCTAGTTCGATTCTAATCACTCTACATTTCATTCAATATTTTAACTGTTTTTTCCATCATATCCATATAAACGTTAATTTTCTTTACTATTTGATTCTCTTTCTTTCAATAATTACGTTTGATTTTTTTTTTATGCATATATTTTTAACGAAAATATTTTATTATATATTTATTTTATATAGTATTTTAATGTTTTATTAGAAGAATTTAAAATTTTCAATGTTATTTAAAAAATATTTCTAAATAAAATTTTAAATACATATTTTATTTGATTATTTTTATTTATTTTAATAACTTAACTTTATTTTTATGATTAATTTAACTAATATAAATAATGAAATAAAATTTAAATTTTTAATAAATTATATTTTACACATTCTCACATAAATTTCTAAGTGTCTCCCTGTAACAAAATTGTCATCATGGATACATAACCTTACACCTTAAAGAAGACCTTTAGAATAATTATTTGCTCATTAAGATAAATAATTAAATTAATAACAAAATTTATTTATTGTATTTTTTTCTTTAACACTGAAATATGCGTTCTCATATTATATTTAAAATTTATTTATATAATTAGACAAAAAAGAAAAGAATACTATTTTATTTTTTAAATTTGACTAATGTTATAATTTCGTCACTAAAGTTTGATAAAATGACTCTTTGATTCTCATAATTTTAATATATTTTGTTTTGCACCAAATTATATATTTTATATCAAAAATTTTTATGAATAGAATGATTAAAAGTCTCTTTTTTTCAAAAAAAAAAAAAATTAACAGTATTCATTTAGAAAATAGCTTTAAGCCTCTAACAATAATAAATACAATTATTTAATATTTTTATATTTAAATAAAGAAGCATATAGTTAAATTGCTAAATAACTTAAAATAATTAATTTAATTAATTATAATTTAGAAAAAATATACTAGTAATTTTTTTTTTAAATGGAGAAACACAAATCAACGTTAAAACTCGATTATTCTCTGCTCCTCATCCGTCTCTTTTCCGCCGCTTGCTCAACACCAACAGAAGGCAGAAAATCACAATTGGCGTCCGCCACTTTCCCTCCTTCCGACGCTACCCGTACGAAGCCATTGGACCTCTTTTCCTCTCTCTCATCGTCGACTCTCGCGTCGAGCTTGAGGTTGAAGAAGTTCAGACGACAGTCGTCACCACCGCCTGTTTCCCTCCGTCCGACGACCAAAGCCACCCGCAATACTGACCCTCGTCTTTCACATCATCGACTTTCAGGTTCTTGTTTCTCTTCCCGTCGATCAGGAATTTCTGGTTCACTTTAGTTATTTTATTTTTTTGTGTTTTTCTTTTTGTTCTGGTTAGTTCCGCATTTGTCTGTTTGGATGATTAAATTAAGTGTACCTTATTGTTAAAAAAAAAAGGGCGGGGAATTTATTGACATTCAAGGTATTATTTGGATAAAAAATGACATTTGCTTGTTGAGGGAATAAGCTGTCAAATGTGAAACACACATCAAAGTAATTTAGGTTCATAGCTAATAACAGTATATACATTGATTTTTCAGGGGAAATGCATCTACTTTTTCCTTTAAAAAAAATTTGTATCGACTTGTTGACTATTGTTTTTGGTAGTGTTGAGAAAATATTACAGAAACCACAAAATCGCATTCAACCGTAAGAATTGAGCGGTGGAAAGAGGTTACTTAAAAGAAAGGTTAAAGTAAAGGCAAAGAGAGGAAAGTCTGTGTTTGGAAAGAATGATAAGCAAGGAGACATTAGTTATAAAATAAAGCTTACTGTGCAGTGTTCTTGTGCTTCGTTGGATATTTTCACTCTCAACTTAACACCTCCATTGTATTTCTTCGCTCCCACTATCTTTATAAAATCGCTTGCTGAATCTTCTGCTTTGCCGAATAGCTTTGTAATAGCCTTTTATCAAGGATTCGGAAACTCACTCAGTGTATCGTTTGAGGGTAGAGAATATTTCAAATTGTTGGCACCCTTTCTATGACCTAAAATCTTATGATTCTTCCTAAATTCTGATTTTCTAAATTATTCATCTTTTTGTATTTTGCTTTTGAATGCAGACACTGTTGAAAAAAATGAATTGGACCAGGCAGCCTAAAAGAAGCTTTAAGAGTCTCTGATGGAAAAAATCAATTTTGTCGACGTTCAGTTTCCTTTGCCATTTTCCCTATCCGCCACTTCTCTAACAGGAAAAAATGCCATTATGTTTGTTTTCTTCAACATCCAAAACTGTCTCACAGTTTCCCTATCAATTATCAGAATTCTGGCCATTTTTCCGCAGGGCTTTTTCATATTATACCAAACAAAGACTGCAAAGTGATCATAAATATCCAGAATTCACTAGTCCACTGGCCGCAGGTATCCTCCCTCTCTGTGTTTTGTCTATGATATGTTTTCACGTTAATGTGTGAATTGTTTGGTCACAATGAGTTTTGATTTTCTGCTATCAGGTTTAGACACGGAGAGGAGTATATATGAATTCCTCACCATTAACCGCTGGGAGTCACTAAACCACATGGATTATAAGCTAGCTTCACTTAGGCCGGTCCATGGGAGGCTTGCTCTCAAATTCCTCAATTGGGTCCTTAGGCAACCTGGTCTGGAAATTCCTCACCTTGCTTACTTGTTTTCCATTACTACTCATATACTTGTTAGAGCTAGAATGTATGAACATGCAAAATCAATCTTAAAACATCTCTCAAAAATGGGTATTTGTCCGAAGGCTGTTTTTGGTGCTTTAATGAACACTTACCCACTTTGCAAATCCAACCCTTCTGTTTTTGACATTTTGATTAGGGTATATTTGAGAGTAGGGATGACAAGTGATGCATTGGAGACCTTTTATTTGATGGGTTCTCGAGGGTTTAACCCTTCTGTTTATACTTGTAATATGTTGCTAGGGTGCATGGTGAAAGATGGGAAAGCTGGGATGGTTTGGTTGTTTTTCGAGGAAATGCTTGCCAGGAGAATTTGTCCTAATATTGCTACTTTTAATATATTGATCAATATTTTGTGCGCGGAAGGGAAGCTTCAGAAGGCTGGTTACTTGTTAAGAAGGATGGAAGAGAGTGGGTATGTGCCAAATGTAGTTACCTATAATACTATGCTTCATTGGTACTGCAAAAAGAGACGGTATAAGGCAGCGTTTGAGTTGATTGAACAAATGGAGTCTAAAGGTATTGAAGCAGATGTATGCACGTATAATATGTTAATTGATGATTTGTGTAGAAATAATAGGAGTGCGAAAGGTTATTTACTCTTAAAGAAGATGAGGAAGAGAATGATATCTCCCAATGAAGTCACATATAATACTATAATAAATGGTTTTGTGAAGGAGGGGAAGATTGGGATTGCTACTCGGGTTTTTGATGAGATGTCTATGCTTAACCTTTTGCCGAACTATGCTACTTACAATGTTTTAATTGATGGACATTGTGGTGAGGGTAATTTTGAACAAGCATTGAGACTTTTGGATATGATGGAAGCAGCAGGACTAAAGCCAAATGAAGTCAGTTATGCTGCCCTTTTAAATGGTTTTTGCAAGGATGCCAAATTTGAATTAGCCCAAAACCTGCTCGAGAGGATGAGGATCAATGGTGTGTTTGTTGGTTGCATAGCGTACACAACAATGATTGATGGCTTGTGCAAAAATGGACTTCTTGATGAGTCTGTCCAGTTGCTTGATAAGATGTTCAGGGATGGTGCAAGTCCGGATATGATCACATTTTCTGTGCTCATAAATGGATTTTGCAGAGTGGGGAAGATTAAAAACGTGAAGGAAATAATATGTAAAATGTATAAGGCTGGGTTTTCCCCGAACAATATCATATATTATACTTTAATATACAATTACTGCAGAATGGGGAATATTATGGCGGCATTGAAGGTCTATTCAGCTATGAGTCGTAGCGGATATGACATTAATAACTTCACATGTAATGTGTTAGTGTCATCTTTATGCAGAGGTGGAATGGTTAGAGAGGCAGAGAATTTCTTGCATCACATGAGAAGGATTACCATTTTTCCTGACTCCATCACTTATGATTGTATTATGAATGGTTTTGCAAATTTGGGTGATGGATTAAAAGTATTTACTGTATTTGATGAGATGATCAAATTTGGTCATCATCCAAGTCATTTCACATATGGCAGTCTACTTAAAGGATTATGCAGGGGCGGAAATTTGACAGAAGCAAAGAAATTGTTGGATAAGCTCCACCATATTCCTTCTGCTGTCAGTACTTCTATCTATAACACAATTCTATCAGAAACATGTAAGCTAGGGAAGTTGTCAGATGCGGTAGCTCTTTTTGATGAAATGGTCCAACGTAATGTGCTGCCTGACAATTATACACATGCTATTATTCTTGCCGGGTTAAGTAGGAGTGGCAAGATGGTTGGTGCACTTCTTTATCTGGGGAAAGTGTTGGGAAAAAGAGTTCCATATCCAGATAAGGTCATATACACTAGTTTGATTGATGGTCTTTTCAAGGCTGGTTTATCAAAGGCTGCTTTGTATTTGTATGGAGAGATGGAGAAAAAAGAGATATGCTCTGATACTATTGCAATCAATGCAGTTATGGATGGATACTCAAGGATGGGGAAAATGGAAAAGGTGGATCGTCTCTTTACCATGATGTGGAATGATAGTGTGATGTCCCCTAGTTTGGCAACATATAATATTCTCCTACATGGGTATGCAATGAAAAAGGATTTGCCAAAATGCTGTAATTTATTCATTACCATGATGAGGATGGGTCTTTCGCCGGACAAATTGACTTGCCATTCTCTTATTCTTGGATTTTATGAGTCTGCTACATTGGATATTGCTCTTAAAATGTTGAAAAAGATGATAGTGGAAGGTTTTGCAGTTGATCGGTTTACACTCAACATGCTTATTGTGAAATCTTGTGAAACAGGTGAAATGGGAAAAGCCTTTGACCTATTGAATATTATGAGTTTATTTGGGATCTTTCCTGATGGACATGCACATAAAGCCATTATTAAGGGACTCAACAAAGGTTCTACTGCCCAAGAATCCCATATTCTATTGCATGAAATGTTCAAGAGTGGTTTTACTCCTTGCACGGATTATATTTCTCTAATTAATCGTTTGTGTAGAATGGGGAATGTACAGGGAGCATTTAAGCTAAAAGATGAAATGGAAGAACTTGGTGTGAGTTCTAAGGATGTTGCTGAGAGTGCTATGGTAAGAGGGCTTGCCAAGTGTGGGAAGGTTGAAGAAGCAAAGCTGGTCCTTGATTTCATGCTTAGGAAGGGCCTTGTTCCAACTATTGCTACTTTTACAACTCTAATGCATGTGTTCTGCCACAATAATAACCTTCCAGAGGCTTTAAAGCTGAGGAATATAATGGACATTTCTGGTGTGAAACTTGATGTTGTTGCATACAATGTTTTGATATCTGGCCTTTGTGCTAATGGTGAAGTTGCATCTGCTTTTAAATTGTATGAAGAGATAAAACAAAGGGGACTCCTACCAAACATGACAACCTATTGTGTTCTCATCAATTCCATTATCACATATGATATTGATAATATTAATGGTCAAATACTTTTGAAGGATTTACTGGATAGGGGAGTGATATTTGGTCATTGGAATGGAAGCATTAGACAAAGCTTGATTGCTGCCATGGTTAAGTTGAAGTCCTTCCAGAAAAAGAGAAGAAGATGATGCGAACATCTAGCAGGTTAGAACAGCAAGATTTTTGGGAATGCAAAGTATAAATTATTCTATGGAAGCAGATGAGGTTGAGATTGATGGACTTCCATTATGTAATCAGTTGCGTTATTCATCATTTGGTTTGTCTCTCACCCCTGCGCAAATCAATTTTCTGTAAATTTTTCTATTCTTATGTTTTCATTTCTGAGTATTCAGTTGTTTTATTGCTTGTCAGGGTCACTGGATTTTGGTTCATCCAGATATCTCAACTGTCCAGTAACCGTTCAGAGTTGAGAATGATTTACACCTTATATTATATTCAGATATCACCAGTAGTAGCACTGAAGCAGGGGCATAATTCGTGCTCGCTTTTTTGGAGGATGCTGGTGATGCCAACATGACTTGATCAACAATGTAAGTGCTTTCATTTTATGCGTGTTTTTATTTATTTATTTTTTCGTGTTTTTGCACGATGATTAAAAAGCTTCGTGCCTTTCTTTATCTCCTGATATTTCTTGATCGGTAATTCTCGAACATGACTGGCCTTGTTGAATTTTATGGAGGTGCTCAATTTGATAACATCTGGATTTTCTTTAATGTATTTTTAGGTCACATCCAGTTGGTGCCAGACATAAAAATCTGACTTTGTTTAGTAGATCATGCACAGAATACACGTGCTACCCATTGTTTTTCTATTGTCCTTTGATTGGTGATAAGAGTTAATTTTAAGAATTGAGACCAATTGTATATGATAAATAGCTACTGCAGTACTTTTTATCTAAAGATTCAATTTTAACTGTTTTGGGTGGTTTCCTTATTTTGAATGAGTTGAGAGAACCATAGCCCTCTTAGAACCATGTATCATTATTCTCTTTATATATCAGCTCAGGCCTCAGTGACTGGAAGATATTGAAAATGTCTGTCTTTTCTTATATATTGGATGTAACTCACTGTATTTTATTTTAAATTGTATAGCGTATAATGTAGCTCTGGTCCATCTCATTTTGTTCTTAGTTTTCCTCGACTCTATATTAATTAGTCCTCCATTTCAATGGAAATGAAATTGATGGGAATTTTAACTACTGGGTATTTTTTATTATCTTTATATCTGACATTAACGTTACGCAACAAATAATTATCTTTAATTCATTTTTCAATGATAGCAATCATCTGGACTAACCATTTGCACTCTATATTGGATTGATGAAATTTTGAACAGAAGCTATTGTCTCATGTGAAATCCATGATACTCCCGGTGATTCAGTTGAACTCGGGACGGAGAACTATCTTCTTGCTCTCTCCTTTCTTAATATCCTTCCCCATGTGAGTTATGATATAGTTCAGATAGGGACAAATAGTTTAAGCAGGCTTAGTTTGTTCTCTATTGCCGGTCTGTGGACCATAAGCTGAAGATGTAAATTCGTCCTCACCGCATGTGGGTGCCATCTACGAGATGCAACATTATAAGACGAGGAATTTCCAGTGGGCACTTTTTGTCCAGGTCTGCCAATCATTTCTTGGTGATCTAAATAACCTACTGTGAGAGCCACTAATGCCTGGGACTACATAATTATTTCTGGACCTTGCTTTTTAAGATCCTAATGGAAAAATTAAAAATGTTTTATCCTTTGTCATGATTTCAGGAGGACATGTCCATGGTGGTGTATTGGAAGCAACAACTTGGTGAACACAAAGATATGAGAGGCAACCACTGAGGGAACCATCAATTCACAGAGGCTTTATGGCTGTCAGTCAAATGTTGTTTATGGTCTATCTCAGTTGTTGGATGGTATTTTCTTGGGTCTCTTGGAAAATTCTTTTCGTGACTTTATGTTTTAGTTTCAATTAATCTTTTCTGTTACTGCCCACAGGTCTTCCTCCATTGGTTTTGGAAGTCTTGAAATTTGGACATATTTGGCTACAAATCATTCATCAATTGCAAATATGTTATTCTACTTGGATCCCTCAGTTGTCCCAGAGCATTCAAGTCCAAAATATTTGGAAACTAAATGGAGAAGGGTAAGGAGAAAAATTGAGGATGAAGGTGATCCATCAAAACCTTTGGTAAGCGCAGATGTTTTTCCACTGATATTGTTCTTGAATCTCTTGAATAGACCACCTTTTTTATGGAGCACTGCACACCTTGACCAGGTATTCCAATCTCTGTTTGAGCTTTTTCGAAAGTTAATTGGCCTTTGTTAATTTAATAAATCTACGTTCCCAAAATGTCCTTGGAGCATAGTTTCAGTTTGCTGCCATATTTCTCTTCTATCTTTGAGTAAGAGCTTCCCTTGTTTGAGCGTAATAATTTTATCTGTGGTGCAGGTTATGGGATTGCTTCAAGTAGTAATTTAATCTGTGGAGCATAATCAAGAGAGGTGTTTTTGCCATACACAAGACAACAAATTAAGAAATTTGGAATATTGCTTATGATTTAAATATCGGAGTTAGATTATATAATTAAAATATTTACAAATATTTATAGTTTTTTTTTTTAAATATTTATAGTTGGTATAAACGCTATTCCTTTTACTGAATTTTTTTGAAAAAATATACCCCTTCATTTTAGAGAAAATCTTCAAATTTAACATTCAATTGATATAGAGAAATTTCCATTCAAGTGAGTAAAAATTGTATAATGTATTTAACAAAATTTGATATCCAACACATTAATTATAAATTATAAAATAAAGATTTTTTCATTATTCGTAACCTTTTTAGAATAAATAAAAATATTGAATTATGTATGAACTAACACTGTTATAATTTTTTTCATCAATATTTAATTGATGTATATAGATAGAAAATTTTTTATTTTTCTAAAATTAAATAAATAAATAAAACAAGTTGAGGCAAAAAGCAAATTTAGCTGCTCACCATCTTCTTCCTCCCAAGTTGCCCTAGTCTCAGCTCAACTTTTTGCCATTGTGGCGGTCGTGGCAGAAAGTTGCACTTCTCGACTGGAACTAGGTTTTTTTTTTCTCTTGTACAAACAAAAAACGCACCTAATTCTTTACTTGTTTCCTTTAATTATTCTCCATGGTTTTTGGTTATGTTAATGTATACAGAAAATGAATCTTACTGTTGTAACTGGAGCGAATGAGGTCATGGATAGACACAGGGATAATGACATTTTTGGTGTTAATTTGAAAAATATTGACATTTTTGGTGTGTTTTAGGGATTAATTCCAAGTTTGGTGTGGTTTTTGGTGTGCTGACCAAATTTTTTTTTTTTTTTCCAACGCGCCAATTCAAACAATGCATTGAAGGAAAGTGATTGCCACGTCACCTATCGCCCCAGTTCAAACAGTGCATTGAAGGAAAGTTATTGCCACGTCATTCGTTGAGTGGCGCACGAACCACCTTTACCTTTTTTTCTTTGTGCCACTTGAACTTGCAAAATGAAATTTTTTTTTACAAAATGAAATCCTTATTGCGCCACTTCAAGTGGCAAAATGAAATATTTTGCTTCACTTGAAGTGGCAAAATGAAAATTTTTTTTGTTTTTTTTTATTTTTTTTAAATAAATAAAATTATAGATTGTTTATATTTAGTCCCGATATTAATTTTAAAGACTCGCAGTTTATAGATTTAACTCTATTTTAAAAAGATCACATAAAATAAACAAAACAGTTAAGTTTAACAGTTTGAACAGTTCTACTTATCTAATGTAATATTTTCAAAACAGAGTCAAATCTGTAAATTGCGATTCTCTAAAATTAATTTCGGGACTAAATACAAAAAAATGTATATTGAACATGCAAAATGAAATGCATATTAATTTTTTTTAAATAAATAAAATTATATATTGTTTGTATTTAGTTCCGAGATTAATTTTAGAGAGTCGCAATTTATATGTTTAGCTCAGTTTTGAAAATATCACAATAGATAAGTAGAACCGTCGAGACCGTTAAACTTAACAATTTTACTTATTTTATGTGATATTTTTAAAACAGAGTTAAATCTGTAAACTGCGACTCTCTAAAATTAATTTCGGGACTAAATACAAACAATCTATACTTTTATTTATTAAAAAAAAATAAAAAAAAATTTCATTTTGCCACTTCATGTGGCGCAAAGAAAAGAATTTTTTATTTAAAAAACTGCAGCAATGTGTAACAGATTTGGGGGAAAAAAAATTACCCATTGCGCCAGTCCAAGTGGCGCAATGGTCTTTGTGCCATTCAAACTGGCGCGTTGGGACTCCTTCTTCCATATCGGCTAAAAACACACCAAATTTATAAATAGTTTTATGTACACACCAAATTCAGAATTGTGTTTTTTTATACTAAATTTGGAATTATTTTTCCAAATTACACCAAATTAGTAATTGACCCATAGACATATAGAGGATTCACTTGCAATGCTACCTCCTATACGTAATTCGTA
>CATIWJ010271185.1:0-16152 GCA_949640765.1 Croton laevigatus | reverse complement strand
TTTTTTTAAATCAAGCTTAATGCCACCATATAGTAGAATAAAATAGCAAATAAAATAAATAAATTACATTCCAAATCTTAAAACATGCAAAATAAATTCATACCTAACAAGAGTTGGACATAAATTACCCTCGAAAAGGATTAAAAAAAAAATCCTCAATCTTACAACATAGTCCCTGAATTTTACAAACTAATCCAAGTAAAATCAAATTTTAAATTAATTTTGTATAAAGTCCACAATCTTTCAAAATTTATTCAATTTTGGACAAAAAAATTGATCTCAGGGAGCTTTGCAACTAGCACGCAAAGTTGATGGTGGTTTTTAATCAAAGTTCAAAATAGAGTGAAATTGTAATTTCGGCCAAAGTTCCGAGTGAAATTTAAGGTTTGGCTTGAGTTTAAAAACTGAGAAAATAACACCTTTATTGTGTCATTGCATTTTAATCCTTTTAAATAAATTATTTTTATTTAAAAAAATATTGAGAGAGAGAGAGAGAGAGAGAGAAATAGCAACGATAGCACCGCCACAAAATCAAAACCCATAAGCCAGCGACTTTCTGGACACTGATAGCAACAGACCAACAGTCGCTTGTAACAATGTTTTGAATTCATATAATATTGCTAAATGCAATATTTTAATGCAATAACTAGATTAAGTAGACTTCAAAATTAGGTAATTAAGTTGATAAAAAAAAGGTTTGTAATAAATTTAAATATATAAAACGTTTGGTTGCAAAATCATAAGAAAATGATTAAAATGGTTAGAATTAGAAAGGCATGCATTTTTTCTCCTCAATAAAAAATTGTAACAAAACAAGTCATTAAAAGTGAATGATATTAGTCTATATTAAGTTGTTTTTGTTGGGAGATCACAACAACCAACAAAAAGAAATTACAAAAAAAACAAGAGTGGTTAAAGTATATTGGATCTAAAGCAATGCTTCCTATTATTATTCCTAATGGTCCAACAGAACCGTTTATTCCAATTACTTGCTCTAAAGATATACTATATATAAACAAAAATCAGATTCAAAATTTAGCCCAACTTAATATTTCAATTCGTCAAAGTATGAATCAAAATTTAAGGCAGCCGGAGAGATATGATATCATATTTAAGAATGCTTCTTTTCAAGTTTTGAATGCTCAAGAAATGGAATGGGATGAGTTTATGAATCAGATAAGCCGTCTAGAAATTTATCGTAATTTACCTTAAATGATATTTATTTAGGATGTATCTAATTAATAATACATGTACTAAATAAACTATATATTATTGTAATCTCAATTACTATATGTATGTCATTTGTTAAATTAGCAATAGATTATTAATTACTAGAGAATTTAGTTATATAATTAATTAAGGAGTCTTTGTAGTCCTTTTTATATGAAATAAACATTATATTTTATTATATTTCTGCTGTTTTGTATGAATTCTATTATTCTACAAATTGTTTTTTAGTTTAATTTCCCACAAAAGTTCATCTTTCAACATAACCATATTAAAAATAAAATCAAAGTGCTCATAATTTTATTTGAAATGAATTATTAAATTGGATAAAAAAATTATTTCATAAAGCTAGGTTTTTTTTTTAATTGATTAGCTTTATATATAATAAAATTGTTTTTAATTAAGTTTGATGATATTCATATCAAATTATTTTATTTTTAAATGCACAATAAAAAATAATACTATGTTTGAATTTAAAATAAAGAATATCAAAATAATATTTTTATTTTTATAAAATTTTAAGTTAAAAATGACACAATTAAAATATGAGAATGAAAAAAAAAATTAACTCGCTCCACAATTAAACATTTTAGCAATGATTAATATTTATTAACTTAAAAGCGCTCAAAATATTTAATTTTTGTTTTTAAATATACGGTGCTATTAATGTAAACATTTGGATGAAAATATTATATTAGTTGAAAAAAGACTATTCTGAATTTTTTTTTTCATTTATGAATTTAGTCAATACATTAGATATAGGATGAGATCGTTATAAAAAGCTCGTTATAGGGTGATTTCGTTTAAAGACTTAAAATATACTAAAAACGTTACATTTTAACGACTTAAATACTCTAGGTTTTTTTTTTATGTATGTTTATTTTGGAAGCAAAACCTATAGATAAATTCACTCCATACCTGATTTACGTCTGACCCAAAAACACAAATGTGTGAGCAGGTGGGGACAAGTTTTATGAAATCCATCCATGCTCAACCCTACTTAAATTGAAAAATTTTTAGATAGACTTGATCTACCACGTAATTCATGTACTAATCTACTAAGGCGATTGACTCATAAACGTCATGCCACATGCCAGGATAACCCATCACTTGCGATTTTGTGCACGTCATCGTCTACATGGCCATGATTATCCTTGCGGATGAAAAAAGTTTTCTTCTTTTGTCACCACCACGACTAGCTAGCTTAGAGAATTTGGTTAATCAAATACCGAACTAAATTTTCATTATTCGGTTAACAAAATAAGAAATTATGAACACCAAATTATTTTTTTTCATCAGCCGATAACAGATATAAAAATTATTAGTTACCGAAAAAATAACTGATCTGTAATAAAAAAAAAAATACTGAAAATCTGTCATTGTTTTTTTTAAAAAAATAGAAGATTCGGTTAATAAATACCCAAAAAAAAAAACCAAAATATGCCCCTATTTGGTTTATACTCATAAAAACGACGTTGTAGAGATGATAGGTTTCGGTTTTTCAATTAACTGAACTAATTGAAAATTTTAATCGAGTATCGAACCGATTAACTGAAACTGAAATGACAAAAAACCGAAAACGCTAAAAATTTCAGTAGCCAAAACTGAATTTTTTTCTAATTTTTTATTCGATTTCGGTATTAACCAACTTATGCTCTCTCTTAAACACAAATGCGAACGAGTTTTATGAAATTCGCAAATGCTCAACAGCCTCATCATAATTAAACTAATCATAATTTAAACTTCAGCCTATGGGCGACCGTTACTTTGTCAAAGGAGATAAAAATAACACACATCACATGCCACATGTGAGGGAGGATAACATGTCATCGTCCACGTGGCCACGATTTATCCACGCCGATAAAAAAGTGTCCTTTTTGTCATCAACCCAGATGAGCCGAAACGACGTCGGTTCCAAGTTGATAAATTGCAAATCGGGAAAGAAACCGATCTTGGCGAAACAATGAAAAATGGTTCTCTTCTCTATTGATCTTCTCTGGTTTGAAATAACTTTTCAATCACATTTTGATTGACCAAATAGTACTGTCGATTACGCATTCGTTTCTATGATATGCGCTTATTAGGTAATCTCTTTCAATGCGCCTTCACTTAAATTCAATTTCAAAATCTCATTGAATTAAGGTATTCTCGGTCTTGTTGCGAATGTGCTCATGGATTCAAATAACGGTAACGACCACAATCGCGGTCGCGTGTAAAGGTAACGGTAACTGACCTATCGCGGTGATAAATAACGGTAACAGCTTGCGAAGCTATAAATTTTTTTTGAAAAATTGTAAAATTTTAGAATCAATATATTTTGAAGGTGTTCATGCAAAAAATAAGCACACAATAGTTTAATAAGCATAACTGCAATACATAATGAGGGTTTAGGGTGTAGGATTTAGGGTTTGAGGTTTAGGATTTAGGGTTATGGATTTACGGTTTAGGATTTGGGGTTTAGGGTTTGGGGTTTGAGTTGGGATTTAGGGTTTGGGGTTTAGGGTTTAGGTTTTAGGGTTTAGTTTGGATAACGGCCGATAACGGTCGGTAACGGTCAATAACGGCCGATAACGGTCGCGACCGTTACATAACGGTCGTAACGGCCGTTACACTTACAAATTTTAATAACCGTTAAAAAACGGTGATAACGGTAACGGCGACCTCAAATTCCATTAAATAACAGCCGTTACGTTGTTATTTAAAACCATGATCCTAGTACAATCATCAATGAAAGTGACAAACCACCGTGATCCACCCAAAGGTTGGAACTTTTGACGGTCCCCACACATCAGAATGTATAACCATAAAAGGACGAGGATTTTTATTCAAAATTAATGGAAATGAAGTTCGATGGCTCTTTGCCAATTCACAAACATCACATTTAAAACTAGAAACATTCAATTTCTCAAATAATCTAGGAAACAATTTTTTTAAATAACCAAAGGAAGCATGTCCCAAACGTCGATGGCATAACCATATTTTAGAATTGTTATTCTACTTAGAGCTATCCACTGCCAAAACTTGACGTAATTGATCCGAACTTTCTGAAATCAAGTCCAAGTAGTACAACTTCCCACGCCTAATACCACAACCAATCATCATTTTTGTTTGGATGTCCTTAAAGAGACAAAAGTTAGGCCAAAAAATTACAACATAAGATAAGGATTTGGTTAGTTGAGAATTAGATATCAAATTTTACTCTAAAAATGGAACTACCAAAATAGAATCAAGGTTTAAAGTATTGGAAAGGGTTAAAGAACCTTCCCTAATAACTAGGGTTGTATTACCATTGGCAGTGGAAACAAATTTCTGTGAAGATTGTTTCATATGTGATACATGTCTAGAATCAAATGTCATATGGTCAATGGCACCTGTATCAATTATCCATGTACTATTAGAAACAAGGGCATTAATATTTAAAACCTTACCATAAGTATCTGTTGCGGCAACCAATGCCGAGGCTTTTTTAGCAATAGCATCATATTTAGTTGTTTCTACAATAGCAGCGGTAGAGTTTTTCTTAGAATTCTTCTTTCGAGGAGCACGACTATGATCCCACCATTCTGGATATCCAATGAGTTCGTAGCAACGATCTTTGGTGTGCCCAGTTTGATTACAATGAGTGCATTTATAAGTAGACTTGTCAGCACCTTTGTTTGTCTTTGATCGATTCCGTGTTACCATTGCAAAAGCTTCAGAATTTTCAGAATCTCCCTTTAGTGTTGTACGACGTACTACCTCTCGTCGAATCAATACATAGCATTCTTCCAAATTCGGAACTGGTTCTTTACGTAGAATCTATCCACGAATTTGATCATAAGTGTCATCCAACCCAGATAAAAATATGTGTATCCTTAGTCTTTCAATGGACCTTTGGTACGCTATAATGTCATCCGGTTCTTTCATGATAACTTTATCTTAATGATCTAACTCTCGAAACACCTCAGTCAATTCTCTATAATATTCAGAAAGATATTTTCCACTTTGTTTGGCAGCAAACGCTTTTTGGTTTAAAGTAAAAACTTGCAGCTCATCACTTCCATCGTAGAAGGCTTTTGATAAGGCAATGTAGATTTCATAGGCTGTTGGTAAATGCACATACTGTTTCATGATATCTGGAGTCATAGACATCAGCAACCATCTCTTCACTTTTTGATTCTCAGCATACCACTTTTCATACCCATCTTCGGATTCTGCAGGTGGTTTTATTTTTACACGAATATAAGAGAGTTTTTCTCTTTCAGCAATATGCATCTCCATTAATTGTGACCAAATATCATAATTTGATTCATTAAGGGTGATTTTTGCATTGAAGGAACCTTTAGATTGAACAACCACAGGAATTTGTTTCATTCCTGATGATTCAGTATTTTTTTCACTCATTTTCTTTCAACGATTTTAGATTCGAAAGAGGTTGGCTCTGATACCAACTTATAATTTGAGAGAAGAAATTCTTTTTTGTATATAATCTTTGAATATACAGCAAATATTTATAGGAGTACAAAGGGGTTACAATATAGGAATCTAGACTAATTAGCTCTAAAAATTAGGAAAACAATAACTATAAAACAGGAAGCTACAAATTAGGAAGTCATAATAAATGACAACTGCATAATCTCCTCTCTAACATGTAAAAGATCTCAACAGTAAGGTCAAATTAAATAATTATCCATAATAAATTTTATAATACCTAAAAACTATCCTTTCTCTATATACTGTTGATACTCTCCCTCAAGTTGAACATATATGTTGAGAATGTTCAACTTGTTTAAGTAGTTTAACTGTGTAGGATGGAGAGCTTTAGTAAACAAATCTGCTAGTTGTTCAGTTGTCTTTAAACACACTGGTTTGATGATAACAGTAATAAATTTTCTCTAATGAAGTGACAATCTATCTCGATGTGCTTTGTACGCTCGTGAAATATAGGATTTTTAGCAATTTGTATTGCTGACATGCTATAAAAAAAGAGTAATATGTTAAGTTAAAGAAACCTGGAAGTCTTTCAATAAGGCTAAAAGCCATAATAATTCTGCTATTACTGCTGCCAATGCTCTATATTCAGCTTCTATTGAACTTCAAAAAAATATAGCATGTTTCTTAGACTTCTTCCAACTAATTAAAGAGTTACCCAAAAAAATGAAGAAACCAGTTAAAGATATTTTAGTCTTCATATATGGTGCCCAATTACTATCACAATAAGCTATAAGTTCAAGCTTTAAAGTTGCAGGGGAAAATAAATCTTGGCCTAGAGCACTCTTAAGAGACCTCAAGATCTTGTATGCTGCCTGCAAATGAGCTTCAGCAGGTTTATCCATAAATTATGACAAAACATAAACTCCATAAGCTATATCAGGCCTAGTTAGAGTCAAATACATTAACTTGCCAACTAGTTGTTTAAAAACTGTAAAATCTTGAAGCAAATCATTCTCAGTATAAACCATTTTGAGATTAACTTTAACAGGAATTTAACTAGGTTTACAACCCGTCAGACCATACTCTAACATTTCTAGAACAAAATTTCTTTGTGAAACTAAAATACATCTGTTTGTTCTAGCAATTTTAAGGCTTGAATAATATTTTAAGTTTCTTAAATCTTTAAGCTTGAAATAAGAACTTAATAATTGTTTGACTTGATCAACTAGAATTTTGTTACTACTCCCAATGATAATATCATCATATAGACTAAAAGTGCAACAAAATTAAAACTAACAGTCTTGGTAAATAAATAATAATCTAATTTGGATTGAATAAAACCATCACTAATAAGAGATTCAGTAAATTTCAGATTCCATTGCTTTGAAGCTTATTTTAGCCCAAATAAAGACTTCTTAAGTTTGTACACCAAAGTCTTTCCATATTTTTAACTACCATTCTCTTTCTTAGGTTCATAGCCCATAGGCAACCTTATATATATTTCTTCATCCAAATCTCCATTCAAAAAAGCATTATTGATATTTAGTTGACACAAATGCTAGCCATAAATGGCTACAAGAGAGAGAAAAACTCTAACTGTAGTGTGTTTAATAACTGGACTAAAAGTTTCTTGGTAGTCAAAATCAGGTTTTTTAGTGTAACCCTTGGCTACAAGTTTAGCCTTAAACCTCTCTATTGAACCATTAAAGTTAAACTTTATCCTATAACCCCACTTACAACCGACAAGTTTAACCCCTTTAGGTAAAGAAACCATTTCCTAAGTGTCATTTGCTTCTAAAGGTTTAATTTTAGATTTCATAACATCTTGCCACTGTGGATATTGGGCTGCCTGCCTATAGAAAGTAGGCTCAAAAACACGGAAAATGAAGGATTGAATTGAAGGAGAAAGCTTATTGTAAGAAATATAATCTTGAATAGGATGAGATGTAGAACATGAAACTGAAGAACTAAGAAGTTGAACTTGATAGTTTTAAAGATAAGAAGGCAAAACTTTTGTTTTAGTACTTCTGCAAGGAACAAGTTGAGAAGAAATAGAAACAGAAGACTGAGAAGCAACAAGAATACAAGAGGAAGAATAAAAATCAGGGTTAGGCAAATGAATATCAGATGGTAAAGAAGACAAATTAGGCAAAACAAGAGGCTCAGTGAGTTTACTAATCTGAACTGCAAGTGATTCATTACTAAAAGGAAAAACTTCTTCATTAAAAATGACATCCTTAGAAATAAGACACTACTTTGACTCTAGATAATAAAGAATATAACCTTTAGTACTAAAAGGATAACCAATAAAGATGCACTTTCTACTTCTAGAATCACATTTGGTTCTAGAAGATATCACATTAGAAGTATAACAAAGACAACCAAACACCTTTAGATGAGAATATGAAGGAGATACATGAAACAATAATTCAAAAGGTGATTTCTCTTAATATTTGACCATAGAAAGTCTATTAATGAGATAAGGAGCATTTAAAACTACATGACCCCCAAAATTTAAGTGGTACCTTTAACTGAAATAACAAGGCTGTAGTGATGTTAAGGATATGCTGGTGTCAACTTTCTACTACACCATTCTTCTGTGGTGTATAAACACATGTAGTTTGATGTATAATACCAGAAGAAGAGAAAAAAGATTTAAGGAAAAACTCAGCCCCATTATCTATTCTTATGATTTTGATTTTGGTGAAAAATTGAGTTTGAACCATGTTACAAAATTGAGGAACCAAAAAGGGACACTTTAGACTTATGTTTCATAAGAGACGTCCATAAACATTTAGTAAAATTATAACTATTGTAAGGAAGAAATGGTTTCTATTGATATCAGTTTAAGAACATGGTCCCTATACATCCATATGTACAATCTCAAGAGGACTTTTACTATTACAAATATGTAAAGGAAATGAAAGCCTTCTCTATTTAGTTCTAGGACATATACCAAAGGGTGTTTTATTAACTAGAATGGAAAAAGACAAACTGGATTTCAAGGAATGTAACCTATCATAACTAGAATGACCTAACCTATGATGCCAAATATCATAAGAAACTGTTTTACATGTATTAAAATATGACGATATAGAATTTCAAGAAGAAGAAACACCTGAAGTAAGAACAAAATGGCCTTGCTTGACTTTATCCAGTCCAATCGTTTTCCATATTGAAAGGTCCTAGATAAAGCGAAATTGAGAAACAAGAATGAAATAAATGGAATTTGATGCAAAAAAAGGGGACTTAGAAAGGAGATTAAAGGTAAATAAAGGTACAAGTAAAACATTATGTAAAACTATATCTAAATTGATTAAGAAAGAACCAATAGCAGTGACTTGTACCCTATCACCATTGGGCAAAGACATGCCAAAACCATTTCAAGGCCCTTAAAGTATATCTCATTTTTATATAAGGCCTCTCGCCGAAGTAATAGCAATATTAAGCCCCTAAACTATCTGCGTGAATTACACGAAACCCTTATTTGACAGAGTTAAAAATGTGTGCAATTCAAATAAACGGTGAGCGTGTGAAGAGCTTCGTAATGTATTTCGAGGCCCTCAAACTTTACCAATTTTTTACATAAGGCCCCTTAGCGAAGTAATAGCAATATTAAGCCCTTAAACTTATAAAAAGTTATACACTGGCCCCTTATTTAACATACCTAATAGCACATATATAACAAACTAACGGAAGGCGCGTTAATAGATGTGTACGATACAGAAAGCCGTCGTTTTGACAGGGGTTTAGCAAAAAAAAAATTTATTTCCTCCATCCTTTTAAAAGTAGTAATTTTGCTTCTTCATCATCATCAACACACCATCACTTTCTGCCCCTCTCTCTTCTTCATCAACACCCCACCACTGTCACGATGGTGGCCGAAAAATCGAAGCAAATTAGTAAAGAACTTGCTAATTTTCATTTGAAAATTAATAGAATAGTTAGAAAAATAAAAAACGCAAACTAATTTCTCTCCATTACTCTAGTATAATTTGTCGCCCGTGGCTTGAAGACCTCAATGCCGACCCCAACTTGTTTGGGACTAAAGCTTGTTGTTGTTGTTGTTGTTGGCTTGAAGACCTCAATGGTGGCAGGGCAGGGTGGGGCTAACTTGAAGACCTATGGCATGAAGGTGAGGGCTCAGCCCAGGTTTATCTACGTCCCTGAGGAGCAATGCATATTATTCTTATTATTATTTAGTTTGTAGTGAGAATTCAAATCTAATCTATAAATTATACTAGAGTACTGGCAAGAAATCAGTTTGCATTTTCTATTTTTACGGCTATTCTATTAATTTTCAACTGAAAATTAGCAAATTCTTTGTTAATTTGCTTTGATTTTCCGGCCACTACCATGATGGTAATGAGGTGGTGATGAAGAAGAAGAGAGAGACAGAAAGTGGTGGTAATAGTGGCGGTGTGGTGGTGGTGGTGATGATGATGATAAAGCAAAACGAATACGGTTAAAAGAATGGAGGAAATAATTTTTTTTTGCTTAACCCCTTTCAACATGACGTTGTTTTGTAGCTTGCACGTCCGTTAACGAGCCTCCCGTTAGTTTGTTATACACGTGCTGTTAGGTCTGTTAAATGAGGGGTCCAATGCTTTTGACCCACCTTCACGCGCTCACCGTTTGTTTGAATTATACGCATTTTTAACTTCATCAAATAAGGGCTTCGTGTAATTCACGCACATACTTTAAGGGTTTAATATTGCTATTACTTCACCGAGGGGATTTATGTAAAAAGTTGATAAAGTTTAAGGGTGTAGAAATGCTTTTGGCCGGCAAAGACACAAAAGCATTGGACAAAGATACAGAAGGACAAAACAAAGAACATTAATAAACTCTATGGTTAGTAGCTCTAGTATCCATAATCCAAGAAACATCATCAACAGATACACTTAGCAATGCATTTAGCTTATTAGCATTAACAATGGAGAAAATAGAATGTATAACTGAGGCATTAAAATGTGAAGCAACAGCGGAAGATGGACCAAAAATAGAGGCCATATTAGACACAGGAGCTTGAACAGGATCTGTAATTATGCTCATAAACTTGAACACTTGCTCTATGGACAAATTCAAAGAAAGATTACGAGCAGAAATATTGCTATTTACATTAGAAGAAGAGACTCCAGAATGAATCTTATTAGAAATAGAACTACTAGAATCACCAGAAACCGGATGTGCTTGATGATTATTGACATTAGAATTAACTGCACCCTTGCCTTTGCCTTTGGTAAACTTAAAATCTGCAGGAAATCCAATAATCCTGTAACATTTTGCTTTGATGTGTCCTGGCTTCCCACAATTGTAACAATAACATCTTCATTTTCCTTTACCTTCTTAACCGCTATAGTAAAAGTTTCAGCAACTAAAGACAAAGAACGTTGGTTTTTTTCCTTAACAACCAGATTGTAGGCCTGACCCAGATTAGGCACAGGATTCATAGCAAGAATTTGTCACCTTAAACCTTGAAAAATTTCATTTAAACCATTGAGGAACTTGAAAACTTGATCTCTCTGTTGAAGATCAACAAATCTTTTGAAGCATTCTGAATTACATCTCCCACAGGAGTAATAAGGAGGATGCCTAAACAACCTCAACTCCTCTCAAATAGCATTCAAGTTAGAGAAATAGGTATCAACAGACATAGTACCTTGAAAAATTGAACACAATTGATTTTACAGATGACAAATTCTTGAATCATCTGGCTGAGAGAATCTGAGACTTAACTTGTCCCAAATTTTCTTAGCATCATCCAAATAGAAGACAGTCGAGGCAATTAAACTAGAAATTGAAAGCAGAATCCAAGCAACGAAAGATTATTACATCTTTGCCAAGATTGAAATTAAGGACTTCCAACAACTGGTCTCTGAATAGAACCCTCAAGAAATCCTGCTTGTTACGAATGGAGATAGCCAAGAGAAAAGATCTTTTCCATGAAGAATAATTGGAACTATTGAACTTTGGTAGAACAATAACCAAGCTATGGTTATCAGAATGATAGATGCAGGATGGTGACAAAGAGTCTTCTTGTAACACTTGCAGCTTGAAAGCATCATCATCGAATCAGACTCCTCCAATGCAATTGCTTGGGAAACAGGAATTTAAACCCCACCATGGGCTCTTAAGGATTTAACTTATGAGATGAGAAGTGCTCTTAAGGAATTCCACAACATTGCTTCGATCTCATTCCTAGATCAGCTAATAACAATCTAACAGACAAATTATCAAAAGCTGGAGTGTCCAGAGAACAAGATTTTGTAACTACAATTTAGTCTTTTGATTTGGATTTTTTCATCCTTCACTGTACCATAACATTCCCTTTCATTAATAAAATAATCGATGCTTATATAAAAAAAAAATAATGGCAGAAATCCAAAGAGAATAGATAAATCTGGAAGGAAGATGAAAAAGCGTGGAAATTAGAACTGAAGAGATAGAGGAAAAATAAAGATTTAAGGAATTCAAAATTTGTAAAATAATCAGTTAAAGGGAGTAACTGTGTGGTAAAAATTAAAGATGGCTATTTTTGTCTTAATAAAAAGATTGTAGGTGGCTATTTTTGTCCCTAAAATTAAAAGGGGCTATTTGTGTCCATTAAAAAAAAGAGTTGATGTTGAGCAGTTGGTTATGAATTTCTTAGAACCCCTTGATCACAACAAGATTAGTGGTACATCCAATAAAAAAGCCTAACTTTCTCATACGATGTCCATTTAGGTCCCACAATAGCTTTTCGAAAAGAATTTCGCGAGAATGAAAACTTTGAAAACTTCAACATGAGGCCGTGTTGTTAACTTTGAGGGCTAAATTTTGCTGTTTATGGATTCAAATTTACATTTTGAGTGTTCGGGACTATTTTGCTATTTTTATTAGGGTTTTATTTTGCGTATATAAGACGTATTTTGTCATTCTCTAAGAGGATAATTATTCTTGAATCAAATTACAAACTTACTCTCTAAATTTATCTAGGATTTTTCCCTTTGAACGCTTTTACACTGCATCAAGATTGGTTATTTTTGGGGTTTTCCCTCTATATTTAGTCCGATTAATTTATGTGCGCGGTTAGGACTTTCGTTTATAAAAGGGGCTAGAGTAGAGGATATTTTACCCACAGAGTATAAAACATGCTATTTGAATTACTACATATTTTTAATGTGTATTGCAGAGTTTTGAGAAGCTGCTCAATTAACGGCTCGATTCCCTCATATGTTGGTTACTGGAAATCATTGACATACTTGTAAGTCTTTCTTTCATTTTTAATTTTGAGTAAACTTAGTTTTTACTAGGAGTCTATATAATTCTCATAATCATTGAATAAGCTTCTTTTTTGTTTATTATTCTTTAACAGAGACTTAAGTTTTAACAACTTAACTGGCATGATTCCAGACTCCTTGGGGGATCTAAAAAAATTGGACGAATTGTATGTATACATAATTTATGTCGCTGACTTTTTTTTTCCCTTCTATACATATCATAAAATTGCCTTGAAATAATAACTTTCGATTGGTGCATTTTGCTTAGATATCTTTCAGGGAATAATCTTAGTGGAATGCTTCCGATGCGGATGTCCCAAAAAAATTTCAGTAAATTGTACGTTTCTATCATCAGCACAAAAGTTGTATAAATTGGAAACCAATAGACTTACTTGGACTTGCTGACGTTAAAATGCTAGTGCTAACCATTTACTTTAGCTAGTAAAAACTCTCAAAAGTCATGATGATATGGCTTTTAAGGAATATGAGTTTCTAATAAGAGATGAGAAGAAGTAAAAGAATATTATTTTGTTAGTCAGTCTTCAATATTCTTTTGATGTGTGCGAATATCTCTAGAAATAAGCGCAAAAAATTCTGGCCAGAATTTCATAATAGGTTGCCTCTTTCATAAGATTGCTGCGCGTTTCAATGAATAATGGTAAGCAATTTTGGCATTCATTAGTTAAACACTAAGTTTAGAAGGTTAATATTAGAAGCAATTTAAAAATTAATTATAATTACATATTTTATTTTAGGAGTTGAAAACCAGATTTATTGGCACAATAGTTTTAATGATTTATTTTAACGTTAGTTCTAGGATCCAAAATGAAATTATATGCTCAAATATCATACTTACATGTCTTCAGTACGATCTAATATTTATATTTTAATATTCTAAAATAATAGTAGTTGACTATCTATCCTTACATTTAATAAAATTGTGTGATTATGTGAATTTTATAATGCAGGGAACTGTCACTCAACAATTTTACAAAGCTGCCATGTTTCATTGATTCCGATGCTCCATTAGCGAAAGCCATGTAAGTATGATCGTTTGTTCAAATATGTATATTATATTTTCTTCTTCTCATTTATGTCATAACTTTTAGCTAACAGTGAGATATTTTCCCCGGTAACATGTGTCTTTGCTTGGTCAAGTAGTACACCAACTCGGTACAATCTTATACTCTTTCTGTACCATTTACTAAAGTCTATTACGAATTATTTTGATTTGTTACATATTTTTCTTTTTCCTAGGAATGATATAAAAGACATGAAGGATAAGTATCTGGCCAACCATTCAAAGTGTAAGTGTATATTTTTTATTCAAATGTTATCTTGCCTGGTTTCTATTAGGCTTAATAGAGCAAATTTGTTTGGCAGATGATTCCTTGAACATAAATTGTGGTGGCCCGGAAGTTACTGATGAATCAAGGATTGTTTATGATGCTGATAATACAACGTCAAATTATTATAAATCCCTCAATGGGAAGTGGATATATACATGTTCTAGCACTGTTTCGGCTTTGGAGTCAACTGATTACATTCAAAACATGACACGTGGTGCTCCGCCGAACTCCACATTCAGAGAAGCCCGTCTTTGCCCTATTTCTCTCTCTTACTATGCTTTTGGTTTACATGAAGGACCCTACAATGTCACACTTCACTTTGTTGAAACTCTTTTTACAAAAGATGAAGATTACAGTAGTATAAAAAAGCGCATTTTCGACATTTACATTCAGGTAATTTTTATTTTTAAATAATGTTTAGGTATTAAAGTAGTTATTATTATTATTATTATTATTAAAAAATATAAAATTATGCATAAATATTTATTGTTAAATCAGTTCGCCTAAAAAGATAATTATTTCGTTTAAAAAGGAAAAAAATACATGAGCTTTAAGGTATAAAATCAAAATAGCACTTATACTTAAAGTATAAAATTAAAATAATACAAAAATTTAAAGTATAAAACTAAAATAATACATGGATTTTCACGTGACTCCCTTCAGTGTGCATTTTGCACACTGTTAAATGCTGAACAGAAGGTGATCGTTGACAAAATTTGGGTAGAGCAGAGGCTTAAAACTACAATTAGTACAACGAGATGGCTGAAATATAATTCGAGGGACTTATTATGTTGTTGGCCTACAAGAGTAAATTATCATACTATACAAGTCAAACGCTATTTGTGATTATCCCTGTAGTTTAATGATTTTCCATCACAGGAGAAGCTAATGCGCAAAGATTTCAGCATAGAAAAATCCGCAGGGGGTCCAAATCAAGAATGGTCTGAACTGCTGCAGACCGAAGTAAAAGAAGACAACACTTTGCATATACGTTTGCAATGGGCAGGGAAAGGGACTCATCCTTATTACGGAGGAGGACCTCTTTTGTCAGCCATTGCTGTTGGTCCAAGTACATAATATTTTCATCATTACGTTTTTCCTTTTGTCCTAGCATTAAACTATACTTTTGCCTTTTTGGCATTATTATGCACAGGTGAACATAAGAAGAAGTTAACTCGGACCCAAATAGCAGGAATTACAGTGGGTTCAGTTTTGATTCCTTTGCTTCTATTAGCTCTTGCTTGGAAAAGAGGGTGGCTAAGAAACAAGGAACTTGATGGTGAGCTCATGTTTATAAATTCATAATATTAATGTTAATTCAAGTTATATGTATAATTTATTTTTCAATTTTATAGAAAAAATAGTGCTCCAACTAGACAAACAAGACGGACCAGACAAACAAGACGAACAAGCCAAACAAGATGAACAAGCCAAACAAGACAAACAAGGCAAACAACGCATAGAAGTCACTATGAGACAGATTATAAGAGCGACTAATAATTTTAGTAAGAAAACGAGGATCAGCCAAGAAAGTACTAATGGACGTTTCGGAGACGTTTACAAGGTTCTTATTATCTTCTCTTTTATTATTTTTTTTTCCCCGAAAAAAAGAAAGTACTTTTCTATTTTCTATGGTTAAATTCTGTATATGCAGGCTGAACTGAAAGATCTGAAGGTTACCTTAGCAGTGAAAAAGATTTCCACTCAATCAGTACCTATTGACAAGATTCAAATTCCAAATGATATGTTAAGACTTAAAGCCGGTAGCCATGAAAATCTTGTTCCATTGCTCGAGTGGTATCCCAAAAAACTTCCGCGTCTGATAATATACGAATATATGGGAAAAGGGAGTCTTCATCAAGCTTTGTTTCGTAACTACTCTTTTCCTGACCTCCTGAAAT
>CATIWJ010271175.1:0-17772 GCA_949640765.1 Croton laevigatus | reverse complement strand
TAGAAGAAAATGCTGCTTCCATTGTCTTTTTAAATATTTGTTATATGTTAATATTTGGCAAAACTTGCAGCACTAATCAGAGTGGCGCAGCGGAAGCGTGGTGGGCCCATAACCCACAGGTCACTGGATCGAAACCAGTCTCTGATATGAATTATTTTTTAAATTTTTCAACATTTCTTTTTAAAACTCAAACACTAAATAATAAATAAAACATATAGCACTTCCTTATGTTTTCCAACTTTTATTTTTTAACCTCAAAACACTAAATAATAAAAAAAAGAAAACTCTAAAATTTTTGAAAAAAAAAACTCTAAAATTTTCAGGTTTCACAAATTATACCCCTAAGAAGAGATTTATTTTTAAAAAAAAAACAAATGAAAAATTATTTTTATTTTTAAACCTCAAAACATGAAATAATAAATAAATTGTCTCCAAATAATTACGAATTAAATTCTAAATTTCATGGGTTTCACAAATTGTACCCCTAAAAAGATATTTATTTAAAAAAACAAAACAAAATGATCTAAATAAGTAATTTTTTTTATTCACAATAATTAAATTTTAACATTTACTAAAAGATTTAGAATGTCTAACTCGGTAAAAGTATATTTTGTTTTCACCACATACATCTCCTATTTATTGGATTAGTACTAATTTTATTTATACTGAGTCAATTCGTTAAAGGATAACTAAAAATATTCATATGTGAAAAAAAAGATGATGATAACTAAAAAGTCAAAGTGTGAGTTGATTTTTGAATTAAACGTATATTTTGAATTCCAAGACAGCAGAAGCACCCACCCTTTTCTTGATTTGGATATCATTTGATCCTTCAACCATCGAAGAGTTTGGATCAAGAGACATATACTCTTGGGATTTAACAACATAAGATGCAAAACCCAATACGAACAAGAAAAACAATAATTAAATCACAAATGGTAAAATAAGATTTCACGAAAGGCAAAAAAAGCTTCAAGGAAAATCAGATGGGAATCAGTTACAGATCGAATTATAGATTAAATGCGTGAGGACGAAAGAAAGGAGGGAATCGAAAATGCTGCTTGCATTTTATAATTTTTTACCATGTTTGTGAATGCCTTTATCAGTTAAAATCAAAGTGGCGCAGCGGAAGCGTGGTGGGCCCATAACCCACAGGTCCCTGGATCGAAACCAGGCTTTGATAATGATTTCTTTTTTATTTTTCCAATATTTATTTTTAGCCTCAAAACACTAAATAATAAAACAAATAACACTTCCCCCTTTTTTTTTTTATCAACTTTTATTTTTTAACCTCAAAACACTAAATAATAAACAAAAATCTAAAATTTATTTGAAAAAAAAAACTCTAAAATTTTCAAGTTTCACAAATTGTACCCCTAAGAAGAGATTCATTTTTAAAAAAAAAGTAAAGGAAAAATTATTTTAATTTTTAAACCTAAAAACACTAAATAATACATCAGTTATTTTTATTCTCTAGTGTTTTCGAGGTTTCACAAATTGTACCCCTAAAAAGAGAATTATTTAAAAAAACAGAGGAAAAATTATTTTTATTTTTAAACCTCAAAACACTAATAAATAATACATAACTTGTCTCCAAATAATTACGAATTAAATTCTAAATTTCATGGGTTTCACAAATTGTAACCCTAAAATATATTTATTTGAGAAAAAAAAAACAAAAATAGTTTTAATTTTCTAACCTTAAAACACTAAATAATTCATAAAGCGTCTCCTAATTAATTAGGAATTAAACTCTAAATTTTACAGGTTTCACATATGTGCTCATTTGATCTCTATTAATCTTCTTCTTCTTCTTCTTCTTCTTAGTGCATTTAGATTTCGCCAAAAAAGTAAAATGAATATGAAGAGATTGATGATAATCAAATTTTAATATTTACAAAAAGATTTAGAATGTCTTACTTAGTAAAAGTATGTTTTGTTTTCGGCATATATACCTCCTATTTATTGGATTAGTCCTAATCTTATTTATACCGAGTTGATCCATTATAAGAAAAAATATTCTTAACAAGTATATTTTATGTACTTACAAGAATTGAATATTCGAACGTAAGTAAAAGTATATTTTATGCATTTACAAGAATTGAATATTCAAACTTAATTTTAAGTAGGAAGTAACAGTGTCAAACCAGATATATGAAAATATATTTCATTTTTAATATATTTCAACATATATTTATAGCGTAGACTAGATTTATCATAATTATATATTTAAAACCAGACCATGACCTCATGTAAAAAAATGAACACACAAATAGAAAAAAATAGTCTTTTAAACGTTTAATACTTTCTAAACATAAAAAGGATCTGATCCATTCAGGTTCTAGTTATTAAAATCTAAAAAGCAACCTAAACTGCCAAATCAAAGCTAAGCTTGTACTATAATCTTGGCAAAGCCTCAAAAACATATACTATATGGAGTTCTCTTTTCAAACGCTGAATTAAAAGGGAAAAGCAAAGAGCATTTTGTTATTTGAATTGATTTTGTTCGATAATTTGTTCCGGCTGCAATATTAGAATTGGCTTTGATATTTCTGATTGATACAACAAAGAGAAAAAGTATCTCCGAAGTTAACTTTCACAAAATTTTATTCATAGAAAATGTGGACAATGTACACTAAGTTTTGGTGTCAAAAACTTTGAATTGACAAGAAACTCCTTGTCGTTCTTCCTGTGTGGGTAATTTATCAAGACTAGTGCAAGACTGAATGCTAAATCAGTCACAAGCACATAATCAAAATTGTATCACTGAGTAAGGCTGATGCAAGCAGCATAGGACTGCAATACAGTTAGGGCTTGTTCTGTAATAGCTCTGTTCTTCGCATGTCTCACCCAATCACTCGCTATCTCCTCTGCCCGGCTGCCTCTAACTCCTTCTTCGAGTGCATCAGCAGCTTCAGCAAGCTTGCCTTCAGCTAGGAAATTCTCCACTCTACTAATAATAGATTCAATCCCATCACCAGAAGTCTCAACTTCCTTAAACTGCACAACATCAAAGAAATGCTCAAGCCACCACAAAATATCCCTTGTGAAGGGCATTCCAGTAAATGGGTTAATCAGGCAATCTGTTTAGAAGATAATAATATTAGCACATTTTCATACCCTCAACCAGGAAGCAATGTGTGCCATAGCATGTGCCAGAAGGCCACCCCCATTGGGTGGGATCAGAATATAGTGCCGCAGTGTCCCTTTCAAGGCACCGAACTGTAAAATAGACCCAAAAAAAGAAATATTAGAGCACATAAAAGAAAAAATTGTACCTTCAACTTGTACAGTAGCAAAGTACAGTATATTATTTTGTGGAGCAAGAGCATTGGCATTCAAAAACGTGATAATTGCGCCCATTATACTTGTCATGTTGGAAACTAGAAATTACTAGTCAAATGATCATCAACATTAACCTGTATTAAGTGGGAATAGTGCATCTTGTGATCAATAGAATCTGAAAATAGTATGAATAAACATTGCAAAGATAACTATCAATCTACAGCAAAAGACCAATGCTATCAACAAGCATGAGGAGGATATGCGACATTGTCATGTTGGAACTTCAAATCTCCTTTTAAAAATTTGCCTCAGAATTAATATTAAACAGTAGGATATTCAGGTAACTTGCCTTCTGATTCAGTTGTAAAAGAGTATCTGTACCATGGTACCGAATCTCTTCAGGGAGGGTGGATATAACCAAGTGTACAAGAGAGTCTTTATCAATGCCTTCTAGATACGTGTTTAGAGTATCGATCTCTTGTTGAATTGGAAGTCCTTTGGAAAGTGCATCTTCCAATGCAAGTGCTCCCTGCAATCCACATAGATGACGTTAATTTGTTTTTTTCAGGAGCGCGCGGGGGCGTTGGGGGGGGTGTTGCGCATCGAAGAATTCATGTCGTACTAATAGAAAAGAACAGCACGCGTTCACATGCATATATGAAGAGTAGCAATTGTATGAAAAGGAGAAAGAAATTTACCAAGGCAAGCTTGTGAACAGAATGAATTTGACGAGCCTCTTCAGACCGTGCATAGAATGCCATACACAAGGCATTTATCTACAAAAAAAAAAAACTTACATAACTTGAATCATACAGCAACCAACGATGGTCGTTATTAATCAAACAAAAAATAATGCATGAAAACTGATGAGAAGCAAACTATACATACAAATGAAGATTAGAAACATATGAATTAGTTATCAGAACAATTTCCCATTACACATGAAACCATAAGAGACATTTAGGATTCCATATAAAACTTTCCAAGGCATACTACGACCATGACATGTTTAGGATTCCATATAGAACTTTTGAAGGCATGCTAAGTAAAATAGGTAATAAAGAAGCTAATTAATCCTCACAACTGGCTGCATGCCTAACTACATAGGCTTACCAACATAATTGGAACAAAGTTTTAGTAGTAATGCCTGCCTTTGAGCTTCTGGAGTTATAAATTAGTTGGAGTATGAACAAATCATTTTTAATTCATAATAACATGATTAGTTAATATTTCCGATTCCCCCACACAATCTCATGTATTCTAAAGGAGTCATCTAAGCAAAATGCAAAGCTAATAATTATTCAAAGGTTAAGAAAGAGGTATGCCGTCTTGGGGCATTTCATCAGCCTTTTCTGTTTCAGCCATAACTAATGGTCCACCAGAACTATGGCATTATCCATTTTCATTATTTTCCCTACGCAAAAGAACAGTTCCACAGAAACTTTAACCAAAAATTCAAAAGTTTGAATTTGCAGAAGAATATGTATATGCACACTTATTTCCATGTGACTTAAATATCTTACATGGAGATCTGCTTCAGCCATCTTTTCAAACTGTGCTGCTTTCTCACTTGCAATTGCAGCAGCCAATTCTGCTTTGGCCATCTCCTGCAACTTTTTTGAATTCATCTCTGCTTCATTTTCCTGCAAGTATGATAAATAAAAACTTAAAACATAAGTTGCCAAGTGCTGGTATAGATGTGTATAATACTTCTTTACATAAAGAAAAAAGATATGCGTACCTTCTGCTCAAGTTCCATCCTCAGTTTCTCTTCCATCTTCTCTTGAAGTGCTCTAATGGCAGCTGCTGCTTTTGCTTTCTCCCTCTTTATTTCCTAAAAGGTAGAAATTGCAATGGTTTACAACCGGTACCAAATAATGGTTAAAGGAGCTCCAGAATTTGTTTCGCCAAAGAAATCAAAAGCAATCAGCTAGATCTCCCTACAACCTTATCAAGTATTGCAGCCTCCTCTGCTTGCATAAGTTCCCTGGCTCTTAAATCCCTCAATTCCTTTTCATACTTCTCCTGAATAAAGTGAAAGGATTACTGTGACCAAAATTTTTGCTATACCAAGGAAAGCAATAGTAGAAAGAAAACTACAAATTATGCATCAATAAAATGAGTGCTTTATTTTTTGCAGATATGAAATAGTAACCTTCAAAGCCCTTTTCTCTGCAGCAAAGGCACGGGCATCTATTTCTGCCTGCCTCTTTTCAGCAGCATGAATTGCTTGGAGAAAACTCATAACCAACTTCCCATCCTTTGTTATTAAACTATCATCCAATTCCTCATCAGCATGAACAACAGCCTATCATTTCCAACAACAAAAATTACTGATTGCTTTTATTGTGTTTGAGTTTGTGATAACATATTCATAGGAACACACATGAAAAGGCAAACAAGGATGCATGTACTCACCTCTTCTCCTGGCGCTTGATTTACAGTGCTTTCTTCAGCCCTGTCCTTGAGATAATATGTGTCAAGCAAACTAGTTGCTTCTAAACCTTTGGCAAGTGAAGCCTGCAATATAGCAAAGCAATAATATTTGCTTTATAAACCATGTAAAATAAAATATCACACAGATAATAATGGAAAACAGAAATTACGTCATTATCACAATGAATTTTCAATGTGGATACACTCTGCAGTTATTATGACTGAGGCTACAAATACAAATTTGGATTTGATTGAGCTCATTTTCTAAACAAGCCTCCTTTCAATACTTTTTTCTCCAATCAGGTCAGAAGGAAATGCAGTGGTCTTCGAGAGAGACTTAAAAAAACAATTCATTCTTCATTTTTCCCTTTTTTATTTCAAGGAGAAGGAACACAAGATATGATCAACCCAACTGAGCAGATAAAACAGAAAGGATTATAAAATCTAATTGTGTTGTGCAATCTAAAGCATCACTGATATTTGAAGGTAAGACTGACAATCTTAAAATACAACAAGGGCTTTGATGTCGCATTTCTAAATAACAAAAAGCCGAAAAAGAATATGTTAGGAATTAGTAACAAAATACCTCCGATCCCTCGTCTGTACCAAGTTCCTGAGGAGGCACTGCTTTTGCTTCTTTCTCTTCTGGGGTTGCCTTGACCTGAGTTTGTACTTGTGTAGCATTAACTCCACCACTTGTTTCACTGGTAGTTTTCGATTCTGTGTTTTCCGCAATGACGCTATGGTTGGTATTTGAACTTTTAGAAAATTCTGATTCTTGTTTCTCCTGAACAGAAGTTGAAGCATCTTCCTTCGCCACAACAGATTTCTCTTCAATGTAAGGCTGTGTTTTACCTTGTGTATCACTCAAGGTGTCAGAATGATGAACATTGGTATGTGACTCAACTCTATCATCAGCTTGCACATGAGGATGATCTACATGAGTTTCAGGCTTCTGCTCTGTTTCTACTTGAGGAAGATTTGCATGAATTTCAGATTTCTGTTGACCTTCAATTTGTGGAAGATCTACCGGAGTTTCAACCTTTTGGGCAGCATGCTCCACTTTCTCACTAAATTTTCCAGGCTCTTCACTAATGCTTCCTGGCACTAGCTCTCCCACAAGCTGGATTTCCTCCACATCTTTATGATCAATGCCAACGCTTTGATGCTCTTTGCCAATATATCGGTCCAAATAACCTGATTGATAAGCTAACAGAGCAGCACCAGCAACAACAGTGGTTCCCAGCACAACTTTTGGTAAGTTAGTCTTTGGTTCAGGTGTTTTGCCACCGAAACCAGCTTTTGGGTTCTGGGGTAAACTTGAAAATTCCTTCCTCATTGTCTGAAATTGTTCAACAGACCAACAATAATCATTACTAATTTATGAAGCCAATCAAAAAACAAACCAACAATAGTAAACCCAATTGCTTAAGTTGTTTCCAACTCTATTCGCTGTCCATAATCAATTTGAACACATCAAAATTAACGTAAAGGGAAATTTCCTAAACTACATAATCTGGCCAAGCAAGAGCAATAAGACAGAAATGTGGATGTTAAATACATGCCTGAGATGTAACCCGCCTTGGGATCCTCCTTGCTGATCGACGAGACGATAATTCTAGAAGCGACCTGAAAAATAATATCCAACCAAGAATTATAATACACTAAACCCAGAATGCAATAATGTTAAACTAAGAGTAAACTGAAAAGCCCTAGAACGCAAATTATTCCAGTCAAAGACAAACTCTGAAATGGAAAATTCAAGAATGACAAATTGTAGAGTAGCCGTAAAATGCAAGGTCCGTACCTTCGAAACATTGTTATGAGAGATTATTCTTTCTACAGAAAGGAGTGCAAGTGTTTGATAAAATGACAAAGAGAAAATGGAGGTACCGGAATCAAGTTGGAAGAAGAAAAAGGGAAATTGGGGATTGGTTGTAGGCTTTTGGAATCAAAATAAATGAAAGTAGTGAGCTTTTCTTGCAGAGGGAGAGTTTTAGCAGCGAGACGATCGCGTACGGCCAGCTGCCGGGAGTCTTCGAAATTTTACCTTGCTTGAATTATGCATCAGACTGCCATCGACGGAACTGAAAATTTTGGAAGGCTAAATACTTTTTAATCCTTAATTTATCAAGGGAAAAGTATTGTTTAGTCCTGAAATTTTATGAAATTTATGATTTAGTCCCTAGCTTTTTAAATTTACATTATTTAGTCACTTCATTTTCACATTGTTATACTATTTAGTGCTTCTAAAGTTCCTTTGTACTTGTAGACCGCATATGCTTATGTTTTTGCCCTCAAAACTAGTTTAGTGATGATTAATTCTCAAGGTCCGAGGACATGGAAAAGAGACTAAAATTGAACTTGAAAAAAATTAGAAAAATACGGACTCGTGGAACACAAAGTTGCTACCCTAATTTATTTCTAGAAGGAAAATTGAGGAAAAACCTAAAAGATGACTCCAATTAACTCAATTGACAAAAATAAATTTAATTGCGAAAAGGCATTAATCCCTCATACCAAAGTGAATTCGAAGACTAGGTTTTCAGATGTGGGATAAAAATAATTAAGAAAAATATTTATTTTGAGAGAAAAAGATGCCAAATTAATAGGAGAAAAATTAAAGAGTGCATGAACACAAAAATAACAAATAAACATATGATAAACACAAAAGGAACAATTATCAAGAGAGATAACTCAATTAGATCTCAAATCTAATATTAACTCAATGGCATTGGATGCTAATTAGGCTTATAATCAACTTGAACGTTATTCTAGCACAAAAACACTCAACGAAAATGACGTGAAAAAGGAAAAAACAAAATAATAAACTAAATATAATAGGCCATAAACAGCTTTATGCATGTTGAAATTGATGATAAACTAATCATAAACATGGGCAAAAGCTGACTTTAAACCAACTATAAACTAACTTCAAAATTTATTATAATTAAAAAGGAAAGGAAGGTTTTTTGAGTTTATTGAGTCCGCAACTTGGGATTAAACCCTAGATATGTATATAAACTCAATTGGAATTCGAGATCAGAGCGAATTATAGTTCCAAATCACTATGAAGTGATTCATATATTAGTGTTTTTTTTTTTTTTTTGTGATGAAGGAGAAAAGAATAATTGAAGAACTAGTTTTGAATACCATACTTGAGCGTCGATTATTCGGTAAGAGCTAAGTTAGATTTTGAAGATACGAGTGTGTAACCCAAGAAAATAATCTCGGTGGTAGAAAAGAGAGAAAATTCATGTAGAGAGAGTAAGGGGGAGAAAACTGAATATTTTTTTTGAGCTAGGCTGTCAAATTATGTCTAGAACAAAGGTTGAGGACCCCTATTTATAGGGTGCAAGCAGGCCTATTTAGGAGTGTAGAAAACTGTTTTCAAGTTAGATACGGATTGAGTTAGTATTACTTAAAGGCAAAGTAAAGAATATTCATGAATAAAGCTTTCTAGAATACCCTAGAATAGGAGAAAATTAGATCGAAATAAGAGAATGAAGATTGTAAAAATTATGTGAACAATGTTTATGCCATATGACAGGCTAAGAGTGGACCATGTGGCAACAGCTGGATGGGCAAAAGGGGTAGAGTTTAAAGCCATGTGTCACTGATAAGTGGCCATTAGTGACGTATGGCAGGAGCAGAATGGAGAAGGGTGCAGCCACATGGCAAGTGACATGGCGACCGACGTGGTGACTAGCTAGAGGTTCATCTAAGTCTGGTTGGACGGTGATCATTACTAAAAGTTGGCTAGAACTTGGTTGATCAGTGACCGGCTGGCAATGCCAGACGGTGGCGACAGCAGCATCGGATGACAACTGCTGGTGGAGCATAGTGGCTACTGGCAGAGTTGATTGCCGGTTGACTTTGACTGTTGAGTGGGTTCCTGACTGCCAGAAGGCTGCTTTTGGTTGGCTCTGGTTATTTATTGTGCTGCTGAATGGATTAGTTAACTTTGGCTTTCTGGTCTGACTCTGCTGGTATGGTTTAATTTGATTCATAACCTTTTTTACTTGGAAAATTTCTAATTCGAGGCATGATGTAATTGAGACTAAGAGGGATATACAGGACTGAGAAAATTGTGAGATTAGGCTTATAGTGAGGCTAGAATGGTGTCCAATTCAAGCCGTTCAGCTTAAGAAAATGCTTGAATCGAGTTGGTTCTTTCATTGAGGCTCAGTAGGCTTCACATTGGGCTTAGGCCTAATAGATTAGATTTTTGGAGTAGTAAATTTGGTATTCACAGTTTGCTCCTTATCGCAATATTGAACTGGTTTTAATGTTGTGATGATTCGTGAAGAGCAAATTTAAACTTGTTTGAAAACTAAAGTGGTTGCTAAGTGCCATAGAGGACTTAAATCTGCTGAATTTCTCTGAAAGGTTGAATGTCTTGAAAAAAGTGTCTTGAAGGGTGTAATTGAAAAGATTGTCGGTAAGGCAATACCAAAAGCACGAGGTGTCTAAACTTGAATGAACAGATTGAATGAATGTCTGAATATGTTTTTGAGATTTGATGACTTTACAAGGATTGTTCCTTGCTTTATTAGGGAAGAGTGTTTCTTATTTCATATTCTACAAGGGATTCTTTGCTTTTATTACCATTGGGAATCTGCTGAATGCTTTTATTCTGTCGATTGTGGTAGAATCAAAGACTCTACTACGACGAATATTTGGGTTGAATCACCACCTTAGAGAAGTCAATCCAAGGATATAGATACTCTCAAAATTTAAGAATAAATTTAAAAGCAAAAAAATAATCTTCTAAAAGAAGAACTAAAATTTTATTTCTGCAATCGAGTGTTGAATGAAACATTTTACAAACCCATTTATAGGTATTAGCACAAATTAAATAATGTAACTTTAAGCTAGAAGATTCACAAACAATGCTGGCATAATTATTCAACAAATATAATTCACGTAATTCCCATACCATTGACATGGATTTCTCTCAAATTTTTCTTATTTGGCAGACATAAGAAGGTGTGATATTGGCTCCTTGTGTTTGGAAAAAGGAATGGGCTTGTTTGGGAAAAAGAATGGTTGTTTTTGTTTTTTGTTTTTAAATGAATATATGGAACGTGAAGCCCATAGTGTTCACATGGCTTTCACTTGTCTTTTTCCTTGAAACATTCCTGTGTCATCAACGTAAATTGACGAAATAGTTAGGGATAATTTTGTCTTTTTCATAAAAAGATATTTTAATAAAATAATTAATTTAATATTAAAAAAACAACAAACACTTTGAAAATATTGGCCGATAAAAACCAAAACGTTTTGGTTAATAATCAAAACAGATAAAGAAAAAAACGAAGAAATGGGGATATAGTTTATCAAAACCACAAGTAAATGTTGGATGAAATAATTGAAACTCTATCAGATGTGATAGTCAAGATGTATTGAATGAATTACAAGGAAGATAATGGAAGTTTTGTAAGGAAGAAAGAAAAGAATTTTTTAATCCTCCATTTTCGTTTAAGAGAGAATAAGAAGAAATAAAATTTATCAACTTTTCATCCAACTATCACCTTTATAAACCAATACCATAAATCACTTCCTGGGAGTTTACTAAGCAGATTTAACGTAAGGATTACCACAAATAGTCACCGCAAAAGCTAATTTTCAGCCAACCAACCTAAAACTTCAAATCCATTTTCTTTAAAACCAGACCATTGTCTGACGAATTTGAGGCCAGAAAATGACCAACAGTGAAGAGAAAAACTGATTGATACCTATCTCATCGTCTATAGTGCTGGAAAAGCCGCCAGTCATCGGGTCTAGAAACTGGGTCGAGTGACCCACGTTGCAAAACCATCGGGCGAAGAAGACATCTGGGTATGGCCAAAATGCGGGCTTCAACTGCGTTCTGATGGCAAAGCCCCTGTTCGGTGCCTTAATTTTCTGTTAATTACGCGGTGACCCCTGAACTTTCTGCCGTGTTACAACTAAGTCCCTCCGCCCAAAATTTTCTTAGGTAATTGACTCTTAACTTATTTTAGCTTTTCAATTAGGTCCAACAGTTTAATTATTTAATTAAATTAATTTTATTTTTATAATTTAATATTTTTAGGACCTAAATAAATTATGAAGACATTATAATTTACTATAAAATGTGGTGAAAATTATTAAATGAGTTTAATTTTGATATAAAAATATTTAGGGGTCAAATAATTGAAATTAATTTATTAAATGGACTTAAAGATTAAGTTAAAATTATGATTGACTAATAAAAATTATATTTTGGGTTAAATAAATATAGTGTTAACTTATAATTAATATTTTGACGAGAAAATTATTAATTAAACTTTTAATTAAGAAAAAAATAGTAAAGGTCTAATTATTTAATAATTGGATAATTAAATTTTAAATAGACCCAAATAAAATTTACTATATGACACAATTTGATACGGAACCTCCAAGAATAAGCCTGAAACCCCTTTGATTATTACGGACCCCCACAACATTAACTTGAAAACCCCAATAACAATTTAGTCTCAACCCCTAAGAAAGGTTAGAATTCAGATTACTTAGAAAGGTGATCAAAGATCTAGAATGAAGAAAAACTCATTCCTAAATTCCATATTCGAAACACTCCACAAGAAAGATGATCAGTCTTACTTGAATGTTCCTTAAACATGCATTCTACTCAAGAACACAAAGATAAAGGCAAAAAGCCATAATATTCATAAACTTAAACCATCATTATTATTCAATTAATTCATATAAATTCGTTCTAGGCCTTTATATAGCCTTTACATGACCTAAAAAACCATATCTTGAAAGGAAACAAACTTTACCTGACTTAAAAAATCATATCATAAAAGGAAACAACTTAAATAAGGAAACAGACTCAACTTAGGAAATAAACTCAACTTAGAAAACACACTCAACTTAGGAAACACACTCAACTTATGGAAACACAATCAACTTAGGAATGAAATTCAGCCTCCTAATCCAAATAACAAAAGGAAATAAATAAAGAAATTCGTCCAAATATTGGACCTCATTAAATGTCGGTCCTAGATCTTCAATCTCCATGCTATTGGACCGCCAACTTCACTCTCCATATTTGATTAAATATTGGGCCGCCGACTTCACTTTAATTTGACTTGTCGAGCAAGTTGAACCTCTTAGCATAATTCTTTGTGATGACTCTATCACAATTGGACTATTTGATGGATAATTTATGGACAAATACCTTATGAGACAGTCCGAGAGAAATTAAGGACTAGGAACCATAACGCAAGGAGACCGATGTTTGATACTTTAACTGTGAAAATCTTTAAATTTTCATTTTATGAATGGTTTTAAGTATTTTACATTATTTATTTTGAAGTTATTGTTTATAGTTAATTTTGAGATTTATGATTTATTTTATTTTTATGATTTTTACTATTAAGCTAAAAGTTATAAAAAGTAAATAAATGAGATTTTTAGTCGGAACCACCCATGTGGATTACGATAAAAATAATATTTTTGGAAAAACTAATAAACTATTAATTATTCATTATTATTTCATTAAAAGATATAATTTATTAAGAATAGTTATTTTGAAAGTAAATAAAAGTAAACATAGTTAAATATAAGTATATAAGTATATATATACAAATTAGGTTTTAAACAAAATATTTATAAGTTACCACCTAAATATTTTTATTAAATCAAGTTATTTACAAGTATTAATAAAAGTAATAGTTTAATTAAATCAAATAATCTAAAATATATCTAAGTTTATTTCGGAAAAAATCAAAGTACCTAAAATAACTTAGAAAATAATTTTATGAATAAGATTTAAAAATAAAGAAAGATTTATTTTGTAAAAGTATTTTCTTTAAAAATTAGTTATGATTATTAAAATAATATTTTTGAAATAAATATGGTGATGAAGAATATGATTTCTAAATAAATATTTCATATAAACATGTTGATGAAAATATGAGTTTGGAATAAACATAAATGTTGAATGTGTTGATGTTTGGAATGATTATCTATGTTGAATTTCATGCTGAAAATTATTGATTTTGGAAAATTGAAAATTATAAGAAAAATGTTTTAAGCTTTACTAGAATTTATTTGAACTGAGTTAATGTAGAGAATGATTGATCATATCATGAGTTTTTGATATATGGCTATTGATTGTTCTGGCGACGGCCTTTGTAATTGATTTATGGTGACAACCGTTATTCAAGCCTTTGGGTGATTTATTCAAGCCTTCGGGAATGTAGGTTTGTCTAAATATCTGGTAGAGCTAACTAAGCAAACCAAGTAAGATTTTAAATAAGGCAATTTAATTTATTTTAAAGAGAAATTTTATTCGATGATTATTTTATTAAATGATTTATAATATTTAAATTATGTTTTAAAGTATGCATGTGTATTTAAATTATTTATGCTTTTCATTAGTTAAAGTATCCACTGAACGTAATCGCTCAGCAAGTTTGATTGATTCTGAACTTGTAGGTCTCTGAAAAGAAGTGAAAGAAACCGAAACTGCTAGATAGCATCAGGAACACAAAGAACTTATATTGCCATATACTATGAAGATGAAGTCAGAATTCAATAAAGGACAAGTTAGATAAAAAAAAAATGTATCCATATTTTGTAATAAATTTAGAATATGATTTGCATACCATGTAATATATAATATGACACAACTTCGTTCGGCTATAAATGATCGGATTAAGGGGTGTTACACTGCCGGTGTGTTAATAATTCGTTATGTAGTAGAGGCCGCTTCTTCAAGACTTGATTGACTTTTTGATCCGATAAAGTTTATTATTAATAATAATGAAAACATATTATTGATTACTAGAAGTTGTAATTAAATCGTGTCATATTTAATAAAGATGGGTCTTTGTAGCGACCTCTAAGTTGCTTTTGCTCATATGAGATCTATATATATTCCTATTTATAAGACTCTAAATTGTACAGTTGTTACTGAAAATTTCAAAGTGTAATTACCTTTGACAGAGGCTTGATGTTGGCCTTATATAGGCGGTGAAGCCTCAAAAGAGGCATAAAGCTGGATTAAGGAGTTATGGTGATCTTCTATAGCTATGGAGTCAAATGCTTAAACTTGTGTTCGAGCTATTACTGATCCTAGCTATAGTGATAGCTCTTCTTTCGATATTATTATTTCAGATTGTAAATCCCTTCTCATTGAGTTAAGAGATGTGCGATTAGTCTTTGTTAGGAGGTTTGCGAATGGTGTTGCTCATAGTCTTACGAGTGCTGTTACCATTTCGAGCGGCAAAGTGGTTTGATCATATTGACCACTTATGTGTATTTATACCCTTAACTTTGAAAACCAATAAAAGTACTATTATTTTTCAAAAAAAAAAAGTTATTCAATTTTATAAGTTTTTATCCATGCTTTTAAATTAAAATTCAATATTAATACTTACTTCTAATTAGGATAAATTATTAATAATAATAGTATTAGAATTGTTATTAATTAAAATTAATTTGCTTATAATACAATACTAATACTAACTCTTAATTATAATACATTATTAATAAGCCCAAGAGAGTAGCCTAATGATAATGCATCTTTTTTCTGAAACCTGAGGTCCCGGGTTCGAAGCTTATCAATCCTCTTCCCTAATCCCCCAAGTAAAGATAGAGTATCTATGTAAAAAAAAAATTAATACATTTTTAATATTAATACTAATAGCAAATTAGAATATAATACTAATACCAACTTCTAATTAGGATACTAATTCTTATCTGATTAAAACAACTGATTATCAAAAACATATCTATTATATATAAAAAGCAAAACTCAAAATTTTAAAAAGGGTAATAACTTGAAATTTATAGTTAAACATTAATTGCAAGTTAGCTTCTTTAAATATTTTTATTTTATCAAAATTTTACATTCCATATTTATTAATTGATTTATTTGTGAAAAGATTTGACATATCTTTAAATATTTTTTACCCCTTAAATCAAGAATAAAAATATTTAAAAAAAAAAGAAGAAAAGTTGATTTTCATATTTTTTCTAAAAGTAAAAATTATTTCATATCTTAATTAAATAGGAAATCACGTATGCTTTGAAATATGGAGTTTTATAGGCTTTGAAATATGTGTCTCTATAATTGAATATTGGTTTTGAAATTAAAAATATTTTTTCCCGAATAGGATTTTTCCTATTTAGAACTCTCTCTCTCAAGGCCTATAAATAGCTTAGTATGAGGAATACAAAGTGTGTTCTTTCACTTAATTTCATCTCACCAACGCTAAAAAAAAATCAAAAATTCAATGGAAGCTACTTCCAAAATATTCCATGAGAAAAAAATTGAAAAATATTATTCTTCAAACGAGTTCTAATGGGATGATCGATTTAGATCATTTTATTGCTCATATTATTATTTTCTTTTGGATAGCTCAGAAAATTATTCACAAAGGAAGGTTATATAATGACTTTCTCATAACCTACGCATTTTTAGAATCTATCGGATGCAATATGAAGTTACTCATTTGGTACTTAGATATTACTGATGCTTTGGGGGAACATGCATGGCTTATAATAAGCAAGGATACAAAACGAATACATAAAGAGTATTCGTAACTTCATACAAAAATTATCAATAGAAAGATGTTTGCATACTAAAAAATTAACTACCGTTCACCCGTTCCATGAGTAAAAATCCATCTAATATGAAGAAAACCACAAGTTTATCCGAACATATTCAAACACAAATATTGCAATCCAAGCCAGTTTGAATACTTCATGAAGATTGAGACAACAAACAACAATGTTGTCGATTTTAAGTTATTTCTATTATTTTAAATTTATGCTATTTTTTATATGTTTTTTATTTAGATTATGATATTAATAAGATTAGGACGAAGCAAATTTTTATTTATTTATATAAAAAGCAAAACCCAAAATTTTAAAAAGGTAATAACTTGAAATTTATAGTTAAACATTAATTATGAGCAAGCTTCATTAAATATTTTTATTTTGTCAAAATTTTACATTCCATATTTATTAATTGATTTATTTATAGAAAGATTTGACATATCTTCAAATATTTTTTACTCCTTAAATCAACAATAAAAATATTTAAAAAGAAAAAAAAAAGTTAATTTTCATATTTTTTCTAAAAGTAAAAATTACTTCATATCTTAATAAAATAAGAAATTACGTATGCTTTGAAATATGGAGTTTTATAGGCTTTGAAATATGTGTCTCTATAATTGAATATTGGTTTTGAAATTAAAAATATTTTTTCTCTAATAGGGTTTTCCCTATTTAGAACTCTCTGAAGGCTTATAAATAGCTTAGTCTAATTGTAGCACCCCTTATAGATTTACCGTGGTAAACCTACAGAAGGGCTACAACTGTCTTCTACTTATATATTATCTGTATTATTATTTTTATAATTTATTCAAGGTCTAATTACTAAAGGAGATCTATTTATTTAGAGTTCGTAATTATTTAACTTAATGTTTAACTTGAAATAATAAATTATCTCACACACATTATTACAGACCACAGTATTATACTACACATAATTTAGAAATTCTTTATTTAGTATATGTCGATTTTTACTAATTTAGTTTTTATTTAAGATAAAAGATTTTACCCCAATTGACGGTCTACTAACGTCACTACTTCTGCACTTCTTAAATACCTACAAGTTTAGAGTGAACCAAATTTGCTGAGCGATTTCGCTCAGTGGATACTTTTAACTATAAAATAACAGTAATAATATTTTCATGCAATTAAAAAAAATTAAATGCAATAATTAATCTTATAACAAAAATAATTCAATAATAAATATTAAAATAATAATCAGATCAATATTAAGTTTTCTTATATCAATTGCTCAGTTGGCTCTACTAAGAATCTGGTGAACACATAGATAAAGCTTACTGTATTTAATAACTCTAGGCCCACAGCCAGAGCTTCCTATTTTGACCAAAGTCAATTCTCATTTTGTCGGCTGTATCCAAATCATTCAAAACGTACCGAATTCGAACCTGATCGCAGGCTCTATTCGGTAATACCCCAAAGTTTGAATTTACTTAAGTCTAA
>CATIWJ010271138.1:0-27566 GCA_949640765.1 Croton laevigatus | reverse complement strand
AAGAGTTGGAAAAACAAGTAAGTGAATTATTGGAGAGGGGATATGTTCGGGAAAGTTTATCGCCTTGTGCGGTACCAGTTTTGCTCGTGCCAAAGAAGGATGGAACTTGGCGGATGTGTGTAGATTGTCGCGCCATAAACTAGGGGTGTTCATCTTCGGTTCGGTTTATCGAACCGAACCGATAAGAGAAAACCGATGCGAACCGAAACCGATAAGATAAAACCGTTACCGAACCGATATGTACAGAAACCGAAAGCAACCGAACCGATATTATCGGTTCGGTTTCGGTTCGGTAACCGATATTTAGAGAAGCACACAGACTGAAAATCAAAACACATATTCTAAACTATTCACAACCCTTTTTCATCGTATACATGTTTAATTCCACTCAAAAATATAAAATTTTCTCAACCAAACAAATAAAACTGAAATATGTACAAATCCACAACTCACTCCAAACAATAAAGAATTCAAATGCAACCATAATAAACGAAAAGGAATATTACAATATATATATATAATTACTTTGGGATCGTCCTCGATGAAGACCCAACAGTCGTGGAATCTATTAGCGGCGGGCGTTGATTGCGATGAAGACGAATCTTGTGGCTCTATGACCAGATCCAAAAAATGAGAAGCAGAGAACTTTTGAAGAAGGCAACAAATTACCGCCGGACCTTCGAATCCTCACCTGCAGGGGGAGAGTTAGAAGCTTCAACAATAGCATGCCTCCATCGTTACCTTCCTTGTAAATTTGGATCGGCCAGAAAAAGTAAATAAAAATTTATCAAAATTTTGAAAGTTAAAAGAAATAGAAAGAAGAGGAAAGCACTAAGGTTAAGATTAGTTCTTCATCAAAATTTTTCCCAATTTATTCATGAATTTGGTTGATGGAAGAAGACTAAAGAGAGAAGAGAAGGAGACGAAAAAGAAAAAGCAAAGGAAATGAAAGTGTAAATGGAGGAGGCGGCTGTGTGTTTAGTGTATTAGGTTTCATTTTAGGGTAAAATAATATTATTTTATATATATTAGATAATAGTATTTTATATGTAATATAAATTATCGGTTCGGTTCGGTTCAAAGCTGACCATAACCGATAGCCGAACCGATAATTTCAGTTCGGTTCGGTTTTGAGATGCTCATAATCGAAAACCGAAAATAACCGAAATTTCGGTTCGGTTTACGGCTCGGTTTTCGGTTTACGGTTATTTTGAACACCCCTAGCCTTGGTTGCCAGCGATAAGGCCGAATGGCGATGGTGAGAGCGGGTTGTTCTCTCGGGTATTCTCTCTTCTTTTTTCCATTTTTGATTTATTTTATTCTGATATATATATATATATATATATATATTTGTATATATTTGAATTTGGTGTTGGTTTCTATCTGTGTTCCGTTTTATTCCTCTATCTATTTATAACCGAAATTAAGTCGGTGTTGCTTCCGTTCCCAATTTTTAACTTCTCTTCCTGCCTTTAATTTCCATATGTCGCTTATGCACTCTTCATCATTGTTTTTTTAAATTATTTTTTGAAACCAATAATTTTTCTTTTAATCCTTTAAATTAATATTTGTTCTCAACTTATCCTTTATTAGCGTTTTGTTTTGCCTGCTGATAATTTGAATCTTTATTTTATACGTTTATTTCCAATTATACTTTCTGTTTTCTTAATTAATTACCAACTTAAGCTCTAACTATTTATCGGACTTTATTTTATTGTCAAATTTCTAGACCGATCCTAGTCAATTATATGCTTACTTCTTGATAAATCCTTTTCTTAAATTATCTCTTTTATTATTACTAATAAATTACTCATTTTTATTTTTACTGTCCCGATTTGAAGTCAGACTTATCGTAAACCATTTTACTTTTAAATCTACCAACTTGCTACTTAGATAACTCGTTAGTAACTTAATATTTAATTTTATGTATTTGATCATTCTCGTATGTTTTGTCTACTTTGGATAAACACTTATTTATTTCTCGTTTATAATACACATATTCCCTACTTCCGTTTGTTTGCTTCTATTTACAATTTATTCACTATGCTTATGATTTATTTACTTTTTCTTATAACACATTTGTTTTTCAAAATTTTCCCTTAATATCCCATGATACCTCTCCGGACATAGGTTACTCTGTTTTTCGGATTTCACGGAATTTAGGTCGTGACACCAGTACCAAGAAAAATATATATTAGCAAAAAGACACATATTTTTAATAAGTTTTATTAATTTAATATATCGATGATCTTACATACAAGATACAAAAAGGTTTTTCCGTAAATTAAACCATCAAAGCTTAATTAATTATTTATAGAATTCAATGATGCCCAAATTATTGCTAGCAATATTGCAAATGAGTTGAAAACCTGAAAATCTAGCAATCTTGCTTAAGATATTGAATTCTTTCTCTGTTCTTTGCTTTCCTTCAAGATGCACATACATTATAATATCCATATGGTGAATAAATTCCTCTACAGTATTATATTCCTCTTCCACTTCTCCCATTATATAGCTTACTACAATCGCCTTTCCTCCTTTTGGCAAAGCATTATAGCAATTTTTTAAAATCTTTATACATTCTTCATCACCCCAATTGTGTGAGACATACACATGTAATATCATTATATTTTTTAAAGGCCAACTTGTTAGATAAAATTTTACGTTTTTTTGATTGGAGGAACTCTAAATTATGCGCCTAAAGTTTAAAATTTTATAATAAACACATGCTTATAATATACATATGTCAAATTACAAAAATATAGTTAGATTGTTCCGTCAAGTACTTTAATTTTATATACTCATTTGCTCTTATTAGTGCTCAAATCAGAAAATGAGGTTTGGGTTTAACAAATTTCTAAAACAGTACCTGGCTAAGTTATTGTCTAAAAATTATATTTTGGTTCCCAAATGGTTTTCTAACGTGCAAAGTGTTAATTTGTTTAAAAATTTAAATGTGAGTTGTTAAATTGTGCACACGCACGTTAGGGTTCTATTCAAAAAAACTCTAAATGTTAAGTGCTAATTTGTATATTAAGCAGTTAAAATATTATAAAATAAATATTTGTATAATTGATAAGTTTAATTAGATAAAAATTAGAAAATTTGTAAAATGAAAACAAATACATAAATAAATAAATTTATTTTATTAAATTTTATTTTTTTAAAAAATCTAAAAATTTAATTATATTCATATAATTAACAATATTTTTAAAATTTTTTAATTAATAGGACTAAGACTAGAATTTATTAAGTTTATATAAATTCTATTACTATCGATATATAATTAATTAAATTAATTACAACATAAATAATAAAAATATAAATGAGTTAACGCGTGCAACGTGTGTATATATATATATACATTAATTGATGGAATGAGATAGGTAAGCCAATAGGGATCGACTCTCATTTCATTTTAGTAGTTGAAGTGATTTTAATAGACATGCTTTTTAACTACTATGAGTCTTAGGATGGAAGTTGTAAAAAAAAAAAAAAAGGTCTTAGGATGGAGGATGATGTGATGAACATATTTGACCTTTGGCTAGTCTTTATTAGGATGGGGGATGCACCAAAAATTTACGTGTATTTAATGCATTTTGCAATTAGGATGAGATTTACAAAGTGTTAATTTTAAATATCTAATCGTATTGCAAATTGCAATCAATCTCTTTAGTTTCAAATATTTAAAGTAAGTTGTACTCAAAAGGTATGTATTTTGTGCATATAGATTTCGGTATCAATTCCCCTATCTGAATAACAAGTTATTTAAACTAATTTTATTTCTGAAACGTATAAGGAGTTTTCATTTATTATTGAGGGGGGCTTCTTGCTTAATTATTAATAATATTATCTATGTTAAAAAAAAAAAAGGAATAGGGGCTTTTTGTTGCACTTTTGACATCTCGAACATGACTTCTTCAGCTTCCAATCTTTCTTCCTTACCACTAGATCAACGAGAGTTTTCATTTAATTTGATGTTGAAGTAATGGGTAACAGCGAAATTGGTTATTCAAGTAACGGTCAACTATTAGAATAACTCATAGTTAGTTTTAGTATATATTTACAAAAAGCTTAAATAACAATTTCACCATGAATTTTTCATTTTATAAAAAATCACCTGTTTCGACTTTTGATATGATTTCACTCCACTTTCAAAAGGTCATTCAAATTTCACCTTAATTATATTTTTTGGACAAAATTGCAAACACCAGAACTTGTATGTTATGCTCAATTCATCAATTTTTTTAATTATTTCTGTTAATTTGCCCCTAAATTTGGAAAAAAAATTCATAAGTTTAATTTTTGCTAGACTTCAATGTCATTCATTATATCTATTCATAAATTTATGCATAAATTGCTAAAAAAAATGAGTAAAAATTAAAATAAATGTGAAGTTATAATGTTTAGAATTAATGATTTGGTGACTGGCTTGAAAATTTTTAAAAATATAATTTCAGTTTAATTTATTTTTAAAATTAAAATTATTAATTTAAGTAGATAAAAATTTGAATATGAAGATTTAAAAAATATATTTTAATATTTTTTATTCGCGTTGTAAAAATATAATCGAATCGAGTCCTTATTTATATATTTATAAATATATTAATTATTTTATAATTTTTATAAATTTAAATTAATAGTTTAATTTTGAAACTCTAAATTAAAATTGAAATTATAATTTTTAAAAATTTTCAAATTACTAGTTAAATAATTAATTCTAAAATTTATAATTTTAAATTTAGTTTAGTTAACGCTAATAATATTTGGCAATGTATGCATACATTTATCAATAGATACAACATATAGCATTGATTACCTCTAAAATAAATTAAAATAATAATTTTGTCCAAATTTAGGGGACAAATTGATAAAAATGTTGAAAAATTTATAAATTAATTATCACATACAAGTCCAATATTTTATAATTTTTATCAATTTAAATTAATAATTTAATTTTGAAACTCTAAATTAAAATTGAAATTATAATTTTTAAAAACTTTCAAATTACTAGTTAAATAATTAATTCTACAATTTATAATTTTCAATTTATTTTACTTAACTGTAATAATATTTAGCAATATATGCATAAATTCATCAGTAGATACAACAAATAGCATTGATTAACTCCAAAATAACTTAAAATGATAAATTTGTCCAAATTTAGGGGGCAAATTGATAAAAATGTTGAAAAATGTAAAAATTAATTATTACATACAAGTCCAAGGCTCAACTTGAACATTTAACTATGTCAATTTAGTCCCAAAAATATTATTAAGTTAGGGAGTGTATTCAATTAAGATTTTTAAAGATATTATAGACTTTTTTTTAAAGAATGACTTTTAAAGACAATTAAAGACTTTTCAATTTTTTTAAAGATTTTTGTAGAATTTTTAAAGTTTCTAAATGACTTTCAAAGATTTTACTTTAAAATACTTTTATGGACATTGATGAATTTTTATAGGCATTAAAAGACTTTTACAGATTTTATAAGATTTTATTATAATTTTTATTTAAGATTACCATTACTAAAATATGTCATAAAATATTCCTTTGAAAATTTTTGTGTTTGATAAAAAAAATAAAATAATAAAATTCTAATTTTTTTTCTAACCCTCAGGGGAGCTTAGTTGGTGAGTACATTGTTCCATGAGTCCTAATCCTACATGGAGTAATAGTGCTTTTTAGGCTAACGCTTTTCTTTCATACTTATACAGGTACTACCTCCAATTTTTTCATTTCTTTACACCCTAAAAATACAAATACCAATACAAACCTACTTTTCACTAATACCAATACAGAATAATAATAAACAATTATCAACCCTTTACAACACTTACTTTTTCACCAATACCAATACATAAATAATAATAAACAATTAAACCTACTTACCCAAAAAGGAAACGTAAATAATTGAAACAATTTGCCAAAAACGGAAACGTAAAGAATTGAAAAAATTGGAGGTAGTATTAATTAGGGTAAATATGAACCGTAAAATAGATATATGCGTAAACATCTAGTGGGTTAATCCAAAAGTCCTAATTTTTCCTTTTTCTAATACATTCAATAGAAGAAAAATAGTAGCATTATTAATTTTAAAAAAACCCATAAATTCTTTTTTCAGAATTGGGAGAAATAAAATTAATTAATTGAATTCTTCATCACATTTTTGTTTGTTTTATTTCAATTCGTAGTAACATAGTTTCCCTTGACGATGGCTTTCAAAAAAGTATTGCATGAAAGGATTTTTTAATGCGATTAGTCTTTTTTTTTTTTATTAAAAAAAAATTAGAAAAACAATAGAAGTAAATAAAACTAGAGCCATTTAAACTTTCGGTCCCCTCCCTCTCTTATCCGTATCTTTAAATCCTAGCACAAATTGAAGCAGCACAGGAAAAAATGTAAGATCCATCATCAACAATCATCACGAGATGACTGCTAATTTGCCATATTTGCGTTAATAACATTAATTGTATTACACCTCTTCTTCTCTTTTTACACTTCAAAAATGAACATGAACAAGAACATACCACTAACTTCCAACCACCCACTCTACAGTTTCTGTTTTTATTTTTAGTAAGATTCGTTAGGCACATATTCGATTATAGGTATATGACAATTTTTTTTTTTTAACCAAAAGGTAAATGACAAAATGTCATGCTTATAACAATCAAAACAAATGCAACAACTTGTTAGCCAACATTTGATATTTCCGTTTCTTTGTCTATATGCCAATCCAATACTATACTCCATGTTCTTAGGAAACATGGACTTGGGTCTTCATCGGGTCTAAAGTTACAGAAAATGAGTTCATCAACCCAAAACCAATCACCATCTTCAATTTTTTCAAAACAATAAAAAGAGGCATATTGCTCTGCTGTGCATCTACGTACCATTAATGCTTTCACTCTTACACTTTCAAATTCTATGGAATTAGGGTTATTCGGTATAACTGGTAGAGCTAATTCAAATTTAAGTCTCACTGCATTTGAAATCGCAGCTCACTTTAATCCAAAGAAACTAGCTTTAGCTTTCGATGCGATATAGATCGTGTACTTCACATTCTAGCTTGTTACATCCTTATCTCTTCGTCCTTCAATGGTGTTGAAATGCAATATAGACTCACACCTATTGGTCAATTTTTTGTTCCAAACATGGATGGTGAAATTAACTAGGTGGCAAGATGCCTAGTTTGTTTGTATTTTTTTTTTTCTTTAAAGAAATCATCCTTATATAACTTTTTTTTTTTCGAAAAATATATAATACAATTTTCTTTGATTGCATATATAATTAAATGCATAATATCCATTGCATTAAAAAAATTAATGTTTATGTAAAAAAATTGGTCCAAATTATTCTAAACATAAATTTAGTTTATAAACAATATTGAACTAATTTAAAAGTACTAAATTATACTAGTATATGGAACCGCATCCATATATACATCTTTTTTTAAAAAATATAAATCTATAGTAATTAATCTGATTTTATAAATTTTTTTTAGTTGTTTAATTTAATTTGTAGGTATAAGTTGGAGGATTCCATCGAGGAAGCTAATGGAGTCCCAATGTATAAAAGCTTACATTCAAATTCGAAATTAATGAAGTCTCTAAATAAAGGGAGGATATTTTGAAAGTTGATGATCATTTCAAAATATCCTCCTTTCTTCAAAGACTTCATTAATTTTGGATTTGATTGTAAGCATTTCACATTGAGACTCCATTAGCTTTCTCAAATGGGATTTTGACCCCTCCAAGGAGGGAATTCTCCAACTTATACCTACAAATTAATTTTTTTTTTAGATAGATATTATACATGCACGCACTCACTGCACTCTATGCTCCTCGAACCTGGGTCTGCTAGCTTCTTGTTCCTGCGTCTTCACCATCTCTCCCGCCCCTCTCCCCACCTACAAATTAAATTAAACAACTAAAAAATAATTATTTACTATAGATTTATATTTGAAAAAAAAAAGATGGATATATGGATGCGATTCCATATACTAGTATAATTTAGTACTTTTAAATTAGTTCAATATTTATAAACTAAATTTACTTCTATAGAAGCAAACAAACGGAAATAGGGAACATATGTATTATAAACAAGAAATAAATAAGTATTTATCAAAAGTAGACAAAACGTACGAGAATGATAAAATACATAAAATTAAATATTAACTTACTAATCAGTTATCTAAATAGTAAGTTAGTAGATTTAAAAATAAAATGGTTTACGATAAGTCCGACTTCAAATTGGGAATATAAAAATAAAAATGAGTAATTTATTAGCAACAATAAAAGAGATAATTTGAGAAAAGGATTTATCAAGAAGTAAGCATATAATTGACTAGGATCGCTCTAGAAATTTGATAATAAAATAAAGTTCGATAAATAATTAGAGCTTAAGTTGGAAATTAATTAAGAAAACGGAAAGTATAAGTGGAAATAAACGTATAAAATAATGATTCAAATTATAGGCAGCAAAACAAAAAGCTAGTGGATAAGTTGAGAACAAATACTAATTTAAAGGATTAAAAGAAAAATTATTGGCTTAAAATAATAATAATAATAATAATAATAATAATGGAAGAATGAAGAAGAGTGCATAAGCGACATGTGGAAATTAAAGGCAGGAAGATAAGTTAAAAATTGGGAAGATAATTTAAAGGAAGATAATATTTTTGGGACTAAATTGAAATAGTTAAATGTTCAATTTGAGCCTTGGACTTATACGTGATAATTAATTTATACATTTTTCCACATTTTTATCAATTTGAACCCTAAATTTGGACAAATTTATCATTTTAATTTATTTTAGAGTTAATCAATGCTATTTGTTGTATCTATTGACGAATTTATGCATAAATTGCTAAATATTATTAGCGTTAACTAAAAATAAATTTAAAATTATAAATTTTAGAATTAATTATTTAACTAATAATTTAGAAATTTTTAAAAATTTTAATTTCAATTTTAGTTTAGAGTTTCAAAATTAAATTATTATTTTAAATTGATAAAAATTATAAAATAATAAATATATTTATAAATATATAAATAAGGACTCGATTGGATTATAATTTTACAATGTGAATAAAAAATATAAAAATATATTTTTAAAATTTTCATATTCAAATTTTTATCTATTTAACTTAATAATTTTAATTTTAAAAATAAATCAAACTGAAATTATAATTTTTAAAATTTTCAAGCTAGTCACCAAATAATTAATTCTAAACATTATAACTTCACAATTATTTTAATTTGTACTCATTTTTAAAGCAATTTATGCATAAATTTATGAATAGAACTCTAACATAAATTAAACTTATGAATTTTTTTTAAAAAATTTAGGGCAAATTAACAGAAATAATTAAAAAATTAATAAATTGAGCATAACATGCAAGTTCTAGTGTCAAATTAAACATTTAGCCATTGCAATTTTGTCCAAAAAATATAATTACGGTGAAATTTGAATGACCTTTTGAAATTGGAGTGAAATCATACCAAAAGTCCAAACACGTGATTTTTGACAAAATGAAAAATTCATGGTGAAATTGTTATTTAAGCTTTTTGTAAACATATACTAAAGCTAACTATGAGTTATTCTAATAGTTGACCGCTACTTGGATAACCAATTCCGCTGTTACGTATTACTTCAACAGCCAAATTAAATGAAAACTCTCGTGGGTCTATTGGTAAGGAAGAAAGATTGGAAGCTGAAGAATTCATGTTCAAGACGTCAAAAGTGCAACAAAAAGCCCCCCCTTCTTTTTTTTTTAACATTAATAATATTATTAATAATTAAGCAACAAGCCCCCCTTCTTCTTGTGTGTAAATGTCTATGTTAAAAATAATATAATAATAAATGAAAACTTCCTATACGTTGCAGAAATAAAATTAGTTTAAATATCTTTTTATTCGGATTGGGGAATTGATACCGAAATCATAAAAAAAAAAAAAAAAACCCCTTCTGAGTACAACTTACTTTAAATATTTCAAACTGAAGAGTTTTATTGCAATTTGCAATAAGATTAGATATTTTAAATTAACACTTTGTAAATCTTATCCTAATTGCAAAACACATTAAATACACGTAAATTTTTGGTGCATCCTCAATCCTAATAAAGAGTAGCCAAAGGTCAAATATGTTCATCCTAAGACCTTTTTTTTTTTATAACTTCCATCCTAAGACTCATAGTAGTTAAAAATCATGTCTATTAAACTCACTTCAACTACTAAAATGAAATGAGAGAGTCAATCCCTATTATTAATTTAAATTGAAAAAAAAAATAACATATTGCCCACAAGCAGATAATCTTAACTTATCAGTAAGCAGAAAGATGAATATTAAAAGTTGCCTTTATCTTTTTAAAATATTTTCCAGGTAGAAAAAAAAAATGTCCATCAAAAGCTGTCAACTCAAGGCCTAAAAATGAAGCTCAAAGCAGATAAAAACTACATCAGAAAACCAAGAAATTCATAATCAAGTTAACAGAAGCATAGGAATCGCAAAGAAGTCTATATGGATTAACAAAACCTGACAAATTAAGATTGAAACACTCAGTCAACAATGCAACGGAAATTAATTGGTATATGTAACACTGAATACTCAACAGTATGCACACATACCAAGCTACAGAAATGCACAACCATCTAACATTAAATGAATACTAAATCAGAGGCTATACAATATGGAATGCACAGAGAAAAATAGACCAATGATATGCACCCCATTTACCAGGTTGATCAATAACATCCATAAACATCAACAAAAGCAAACAAATAAACCACATCAGAGCTACAACAATATTGATAGATAGTAAAAAATGTAGAATTTTTAAAAACAAAAATAAGAAAATATACCTTAGTAATAGTATTCCACAGCTTAATTGTACGGTCACGAGGAGCAGAAACGATCTGACGATTATCAATCGAGAAAGCAACTGATAAAACATCCTTAGTGTGACCAACGAATGGGCGAGCTGAAACACCAGCAGCAAGATCCCAAAGGCGGGGCTCACCGTCCCAAGAACCAGAAAGAGCGAACTGACCATCTGAGGAAAGCACGACATCCTGGACGAAATGAGAGTGACCGGTGAGACGACGGCGGGGAACACCGTAAGTCTTTTCCTCCTTTGTAAGATGCCAGAGAATAATTGACTTGTCACGAGAGGAGGTGACAATCATATCGGAGTTGTCGATTGGGGTTGCAATTGCCGTCACCTGATCGGTGTGGGCTCTCATAGTACCACGAAGAATCAAACCCTCTGCCGCCATTGTTGGTTGTTTTTGTTTGCTCTTCTGAGAGTTCAGAAAAAGAAGGCTAGGAGGCAAAGAGTGGCTTCGAGGGTGAAAAGAAGAACAAGCTCAAGAATTTATAGCGTAGGGCAAAATTAGGGTTTTGGCTTTCGGTTTTCTAATGTATTTTAGGGTTTGGAGAAATTGTTAATTGGATAGGCCGTGAAATTGTTTTGGGCTCATTTGGGCTTTGATTGGGCAAAGAAAGTCCGGGAAATTCTAGCTAATCACGTCATAATGTTTGTATTTAAATAGCATTTTTATAATTTTTTTTAAGTTTTATACTAACTTCCTTTTTTATTGTATGAGATTTCGCACTATTCATCCTTTTTTTTCTACATAATTTTCTTCCAATTTTACCCTAACAACTCATATTCACTTAAAAAATGGACCCCACATACTTTTCACCACTAACTTACATCAAATCAATATAAAAAGTGGATCTCACATGCACTAAAATTCAAATCTTTTCCACTAAAAGACAAGACTCAAAATGGTCAAAATACACCCACAACTACTAAAAATTTCAACATTTTGAAAACTACTCTTCAGTTACAAGTCTCATACAATAAAAAACGGAGGTAATATGATTTTTTAGGGATTTTTTTTATAAATATGCTTTCATTTAAATTAGTTTTTTTCCTAAATCAACTGCTTTTCTTTTTATTTTCTCAAATGTCTAATGCCTAAACACCACCAGTCACCAAAAAATAAATTTATTTCTTTCAGTCGCTACCATCTCCAGTGATCGGCCACCGAAAATTAAATTTATTTACTTCCACTGCTGTCCATCATTTAACAGGAAATAAGAATCCCTTTGACTCAAATAGCTTTTCAATTTGTAAGTTTACTACTCATTGTATTGTATTGCTCACTTTTTCCCTTTAATTTAATAAAATGGCAATTTTATTTCTAAAAAGGGAAAATAAAAGAGCTCAATTTTGTTTCTTTCTACCGCATAAAAGTTGTGATGGTTTGATATATTGTATTCAAAGAAATAGACTATATCATATATATCCTTTAGTTCATAATATTATTTCAGTTAATTTGTATTTTGTTTATAAAATAAAAATTTATGGAATATTGCTCAAATCATATATCGAGTAAAAATGTAAACCTATCATCTCATATTGTATTTCTAAATTACTAAGGAGTTGTTTGCTACTAACATTTTGTATTTTCTATTTTCATGAAACAAGAAACTGCTTTTATTTTCTGAAAAATCTGTTTTAACTCTCTGCTGATTGCTATATGCGAAATTTTTAGAACAGGTTAATTTATTTTTATCGGATTCAACACCAATCAATACTATCCAAAAAAGAAAACAATTAACAAAATATTCCATTCATATACTTTGAAAAATTGACAAAATGACAATAATTTAACAGAGCCAAGCTATAATAACCTCAGAGTAATTTTATAAAAATCAAGTGTTTATATCATAATATTAACCAAAATTGAGTGATGAAATCATAATTTTCCCTTATTATAACCTCTTGTTCATGACTAATACAATCAAAATCTCTAATCATTTGTCCTCCATACATTTCATATCGGATACAGATAAATTATTCACGTGTTTGATCAAGTACATCGACTGCTTATCAGCTATATATAACCGATTATAATATCAACAAATCACATCTCATTTTCAACTAACCTATACGTCATAAACAAAACATATGCCATAAGCCAATACAAAAGGCCTTGTTTTATATTTCATTACAATTCAATTAACATAAGTTCAAGAATAAGTGTCTGAAGCCTCAGTGTACTATAACCACGCACGAAGTAATATCAAAACAACAAGAAATTGAATCCAAGAGTAGAAAGAAAAATTAAAACATAAATGCCCCACATTTAAATCCACATGGTGCAAAGTTAATATGTAATTCATCTGTTTTACATTTAAATGTATTAAAACAAAACTAATAAGCTTAAGATAGGATCTTCATTCTTTTCTTTTCTTTTTTCTGATTTCCCTTTCCCTTCTCTTACCACCACCTTTGCATGTAATTTCTTTTTTGCTTTTTTTTGTTGGTTTTTCCTAGCACTGTCTTTTCACTCTTTTTTTTTTTTTTTCCATTTTAAATTGGTTATGAACACCACAATTAGTTTCTATACACTAAGTCCAATGATTCCCCGCCACCATTGGCAGAAACAAAGGTTAAAAAAATGAGAAGCATCAAACATTTGATGTCAAAAATTTTCCCCTGGGTTGGGTCTGATGGCATATTTGAGACATTAAGCTCCACTTCGTGCCTTTGGGATTCGACCAAGAGGAATCATGAGATCCTTCATAATCTCATATTCTTCTGCACTTATATGGGCACCATCCAGCACCTATCTCACCAACATCAAACCACAAAAAAAAAAAAAAAAGGGTTCAAGAAATCCTCATCTAAGATAACAAGTTCCCTAGATACCAAAATTTATGATTACTCAACCACAACCTACACAATCTCTAATGTAATGGATTCTAAAATCTTATCTATGTTAATTTGTTCTTCGATTTTCAAATATCATTCTCGACACTAACAATATGCTCTCAAAAACAGTGTGCTTAAATTTTTCTTTTTCTATTTTTTGATTTTCTACTATCAACTTCAAATGTTATATCACTATGTATTAATGTTGCCATTAAATAAAGAACAATTTTTAATTAAACTTATTCACCTGAGGAAGCGCCATTCTCCTGTTAGTCATGTACAAAGAAAGTGCAGGAATCCTACATACAGAGAGAGCTTCAATAAAGAGAAAAGCGATGACTTGCCACTGTTTCATCCTGAAGGGAGGAAGTGCATCAACAAAGGACATTGTGTCCAACAACCGCCCCTGGATTAGTAAATTTTCTCAGGTCAGTCCAAAATCAAAAGCTACTGTCTGAAAGATTTTCAAATGATAATAAGCTAATAAGGACGAAATAAGCAACAAAAATGTAAGACACAACTAGATTATTTAAGTGCACCACAAATTATATGCTGTAAAGGGTAAGGCAGATATGGCATAAAAAATATTAAAGACTAGCAGATCACCTGGAGTGAAGGGGTAAAGTAATGCACAGGGATGGGTAGAGTTATGCATTGCACTCTATTCCCATTATGATGATTCCTAAGGTTTTTCTTTGTGAGGACCCATAACACTCTATAAGGTTAATCAACAGTTGAGTAAAATTTAAAAATTTTGATATCTTGGTAACCAAAAATAGAACTATTTCAATTAACTCTCGGGGCAGGCATTACTACAAGCCACTTGACATAATACTTCACTGCAACAAAAGAATAGTTCCAAGAATCATACCGCTCCTTGCTCAAGTGTAGATATTGGTATTGGCAGCCTGAGATCAGCAACAACTCCAGGAAAAGCCCGAGAAAGACAACCCTCAACAGTAAGCTTGATTTCAGAAGAACGACCGTCTCCCAAGACAATCTTCTGAGGGTACTCCCTCCCATTAATGGATAAAAAATCTTCATGGGAGTTGTCATCTCTTCCATATATAAAAGCCAAGGAAGACGAAGTTACCCATGCAAAAAGTGCCATCCACATTGTAGCAAATGGGGATAGCTGGAAAATGGGCTTAGTATAAATCCAAAATGGCAAAATGGCATGAAGAACAGTTTTAAACTCAATTAAAGACTTACCGTTAAACTGAATCCATCTGGAGGATCATCATACCATGAATCCTCAGAATCAAATAAATCAGGCTCTTCATTAACACATTTTGCTGGCCACTTAAGAGAAGCAGATTCTCGTTCTGGTAAATCACTAGAGTCCATAGAATCCCCTTCAGTCAAATCATTTGGCTGTGGCAATATGATGATTCCAGCTTCAGACACTGGACATATATGCCAAAAGAGTGAGGAACAGGAAGTTTTCAATGATAAACCCCAGTGTGCAAAACATATCAAAAGCAGGACACAACTGAATTTTGAAAATAAAGAACTAAAATTATAGAATTCTGGATTCCCATGACCATGTTAAGTCTTGAAAAACTTTGAGGGATTGAAGTGCATGTTTTCAAAACAAGTGGTCCAATGCAAAAACTAACAAAGCATTGGTAAGTAACCAGAATATATTTGAAGAGAAACATACTGGCCTCATTAACATCAGCATCTCCAGATGCAACCGCTTCTGCTGCCTGGCTCAATGCTAATGCACAGGCTTCTGCTGAATCAAAACGGAACATGCTACCATCGTTTGTATCTGCACTATCCAAATTCTGATAAACTGAACTTTTATATTCCATTTCTCTGATCTCGCAAAGATTTCTACTTCCAGCATTATCAGATTTCTCATCCGCCCAGGTAACAGAACGATTAGATTTCTTTGCACCAGATGGTTTAAGAGAGGGTTTACGCATGGATTCACTCAAATTAGCTGCTTGCCTAGTTCCTAATTTCTCTTCAGATTCAGCATTACTTATATTGGAACTATCTTGAAAATTATTTGAAGCTGAAAGCAGGTCTCGGCCACTAAGTTCATCTTTTATAACTTCTTTATTCTTCCCTCCTTTAGATTTTCTTGATGTTTTGGCAGAATCATTTTTTCGAGAGGAAGATGACTGAGTTTTTGAGCCTTTGTGGGTTTCTTTCCCACCTTGTTCCTGCAAATTCCCATTAGAGACTATACTGCTTATCGAACCAGAAGGAGATTTTGAAATGCTGTATTCATCTTCAGTGATTATGGTGCTCATAAAATCGATGTCATTAAAGAAATCATCATGCTTATCAACTGATTTGGTACTTGGGGCCATTGATGCTGCAATACCAAATTAAAGCCACTTAGATAGGTCAGAACAAAATAATTTCAGGAAACATGGTCACTAGAAAAGGGAAAAAAGTAACAATGAAGGGAGCAGAGTGGTTTTATTTATTTATTTCCCAGAAAAAAGTGAGGGAGTCATTGTTACTGATCACAAGTGGACATCAGTATGATGTCTCAATTGTTATATTTTTTTCAATATTATTTCAGTAGACAGCTTATAGTCCATCAGTATGACTTTTAACAGTTAAAATTATCATATGATATATTTAAAGGTCATACCAAATCTGGAGAATATGAAAGGCAAAAATTCCCAATAGTTAAAAGATTAAACAGAAAGCTAGGAAAAAAACACATGTTTACCTTCTTTGCGACTTTTTAATGATGAGCGTTTGGAATTGTGATCCCTTTGTGGAACATAGCCTTCAATTGCATTTGATGGACCAATCCACTCCTCCAAGGATACCTGACTGACATTAGTTTCTGTCTTCTCTTGAATCTTCAAATTAGACAATCCTAAGTCCCCTTTTTCTCCCAAATCTTTAGAATCCAAATTCAACTTATCAAACATCCTCAAAATCTCTTTAAGTTTCATAGGATTGACAACTGAGCATCTCTCCTCTTGTAAGCTGACTGCAAAAGCTCTACTATTAACAACACAACTGGAAGAGCAAAACATGTAAGTCTCATGTAGATCATAAACTTTATGCTCTTTCAATGAAATGTGGTAGCGGCCCTTGCGAGCACGATCTGATGGCAGAGAACTGTTGCAAAGCGGATAACCACACTGATTTGCTATAGATCTCTCAGTAACAACATCTTCATAGTCACTACGGGACATTATAGAGCCAGCAGTAAATAGCTGATCTTCATTTTTAATGCCTTCAAGAAGGGAAAGCTGCAACTTATGAACAGTATCTTTAACAGAAATTGATTGATCATTTGCCATTGGAGAAGATCCCACGATGGAAGTTAACTTTATTGAGAAATTAGCCTTGATAGAACTGTTACAACAGCACCATGTCAGAATTTCAAGATGTGAAACCAAGCATAAGTCCATTTCCATAGTCATGTAATATAGAAACAAGTTACCACATTATGAGTGGACAATAGCCGAGCAAAAACTTATTGATATTCACTAGAGCCCAGTATGTTGAAATTCATCAGGAATTTCATGTGTGGCACAAATGAAAATACTAAATATTATTGGAACTGAACAGACCTAAACCCAATTCTTATCATTTGCAAAAATTCATCTCTCCAATACAAGCAAAATTCACATTCAACGTTTAAACATAGAATCACAAAGGGGAAACGATTCAATCAACATCAACCAACAAACAAATATAGACAAACTAGAACAGATTTTGATATTGATCACACAGCATTGTTTATGGGCAAAGTTCGAAACAAAACTCTTCTAAAATTCAAGAAAAGGAAAAACTTGTATTTCTAATGTCGAAATTTTCATTACGGCAAACTATATGAATGAAAAAGAAAACTTCAAAAATAAAACATTCACAATGACCTAAGCATAAAAAAACACTAATTGTAAAAACAACCTGTAAGGGGTTTCTTGGATTTCCTTTTCAAATTAACACCCTGAAAATACAGAGTATAATGAAAATATGGTTTGGTTTAAGATACTAACTACAAGTATTGCTAATCAAATCTCAATTTCAAAGTCTATATCTAAAGACTTTGTTAATGGATTTACATCCCATTTAAAATTTAATTTAAATACTTAAGAAGTACATATTTCTATTTTTTACAATTCTTTTTACTTTTTCTTTCTGCAAATACAATTAGGCTTATGATATAAAGCGGTCACAATAAGAAAAGTTGCATGCTCGAATATTGTTTGTTCTTGTGCACACCCATTTCTGTTACTATAAAACTTAAGGAATAGTAGTATTAAGGAACGTTAGTATAAAACTTATTCTTAGTATTTAGTTTTAATTTTAAACGTTGAATATTAAGGAATATGCTCTCATTTGAATTGCATTCACAAACCTCATGCTATATGCACAACCTGAATTACACGAAATGTGTCCCATATTCTTCAGGAATATGCTCTTAGTGTTTTACATTATTGTTTTTCCAGACATTTCATATATAAAGATGTGCCGAAATAGATATTTGGGTAACTAGGAAAATTCCATTGCTTTGGAGAACTTACAAGCTACTACTTGAGGCAATTTTGTAAATTTCACTATTTAAACTAGTAAGTTTCCCTTAATCATTTTCAACCAAATTATAATATCAGGCACACTATGCCAAACTCTGAATTACGTAAATTGTAAAGCTACCAAGTAGCAGTATTTACCAAGCTCCTAAAGCTATTTATACATAATGAAGCTACAAACAAGCTATTCCCTATTCTTTCCACTGGCAAATCACATCCTTAATTAGGGATGAAAAAAAAAAAAAAAGAAACCTCCATATACTGATTGAATTTCAAAATTAGCAGTGAAGTCATTTTATATTCAGTTATGTGGCTCAAGTTCTAACTGTAGTTTATCAATTGTGGCTCAAGACTACATTTGAGGCATCAAAATAGAGTCTTAAGATAAACACATATAAAATAAACTATACTGGGACTAGCATGAACTGAAATTGGACACATCAACATGCAATCCCAGAAAAGAAAAACATATATGAAAGCAACCTAATGTTAGTAACAAACCCAAAATCACCAAAGAGACCTTGAAATCAATGCTCAAAAATGGAAAATATGGAACACTTTAATGCAAAATAGAGGAGCAAGCCGAGTTGCAGAACCAAGTCATGAGTTCGTGGGTGCCCAACTTCAATAGTAAAGCAAGAGCCTTGAAACATGAAATAAAAACAGTTTTGAGACTAAACAAGCAAAAATCCAGCAGACTGTTGTTCCAGGACTGAAATAAAAACGAAATCAAAACCGAAGCCAAACAAAGTAAGAGCTATTGATGCTAAAATCAATGGGTTTTTTTGGCTAAAATTGATTCTCAAGCAACAATGCGAGAAGAACAAGTTTTGAATCTTACCAGGTTGAGAAACTAACGAGTATTTCTTCAGGAGATTCCAGAAATTTTCTTCGCAGGCACTCCTTTCCAAATTGGGTTTTTCACGCTTTTGAGTTCTTAGGTTCAGAATATTTTCTTCCTCTTCTGTTTTGGTTCAATTTTCAGTTTTTGGGCTCTTAAGGTGTCTCGAGGGGAGAAGAAGAAGAGAGGAAAATTCGCCCCTCCTAAACGGGTTTTTTTTATTTATTTATTTTTTTTTTTTTCCTTTTATGTCAAGCCAAAAAATGTCGTATTTATGAGGGAAAACAACGGTTTGGTTTTGGGTTTGATATTATTAAATCGAATGTGATCAATACTCCAAAACCGATTAATTTTAATAAATGACTATGGGTTGATAAAATTAATTAATTTAAAATTAAAAATACTTTGGTCGGACCCAAAAATTCAAAAGTCCAAGGATTGTTCCGAGAGAAAACTCAGGTGGAAAATTTTAATTTTTACAAGTTTTTTTAATAGGTGTGAGTATTCTTTTTTTTTTTTCACCTGAGGTGTGAGTATTCTATCATAATGGTTAATTTTCTGAAAAATTTTGACTAAATTGTAAAATATGAAATTTTTTTCTAGTAACTGAATTTATTCTTTACCCGATTAACTAATTTAACAGAATCAAAAAATAATTTTTGAATTATCTAATTGGCAGAACCGAATTAATCGATCTGTCCAAATTATTTGCTCAACTCTAATAGAGAGAATTAAAGAAACTATAATTATATATTTCATATCAAAACGGCAGAATTTTAGATTTCGAATAATTAAGCTAATTTGGCTAAAATTCGTTTTACCTAAATTTAATCAAATTACTCGAAATTTTTATAACTCTTGACTGAATTACCCGTTTAATATTTTTTGGTCGAACTTAATTATCGAATTATTTGCTCACCCCTAATTTTTAATCCATACTGGACTGGCCGGTTTAGTCAGTTGGACCGTGAAACTTTATTACAAAACCTTTGTTATTATTATGACTTTATGAGTGATTGTTAACAAAACCTATGTTATTCTACTTTATAAAACCGATTTGACATTACTTGAATATGCAGTAAGTTCTTTTTTTTATTATAATTATTTTAATTAAATTTTATTTTCTTGATAAAAAAATTAATTTAAAAAAATAAAATTGATTATCACTAAATACTATAAAGAATTGCTGAAATTTATTACATTATATTTAAAATTAATATCTCAAATAAAATTTAATTTAATATGAAAAAATATTAACACATAATATTTTATATTAAACTTTTAGCAATAAATTTAAAAAATAAAAATCTCGGTTCAACTAGTTCAGTCTAATTTGCCCTCAACCTCTACCCTTTGTCGGGTCACTTTTATTGTTCGGTTTCAGAAACATTGGTTTTTACCAAAATGTTTGAAGGGTTAAAAAAAACATATATCCAATTAATTGATCTGTTTAGAAAATTTTAAGTATTCCAAAATTCACCATTTTAGACATGAAAAATTAAAATATTTGTTATCAACATTCAGTAAAAAGGCAAAAGATAAATTTATTAGCGGATAAATTTGTGTATTAGGCTATATAGTTACTTATAAAACAACAATTATCAATATATTCAATAATTTACTAATTATTCGGATTAGTCAGGGCAAAACTTCAATTTTTATATACATATTCAATAATTTACTAATTTATTAAAGATTAATCAGGGTAAAATTTCAGAGATCGGGTATAAAAAAAATTAAATTATTTAGGATTATTATAAATTCAATGTATCACCTTTTTAAAATATTTATTTAATATTTTGTGTTTCATCTTAAGGTTTTTATGATTATGCATCTAATCTCTTTAAAAAGTTCTATCTTCTTGTATTTTGTTGAGTTGACTTATCAGAAAAATGACAAGAACATCAAATTATAATACTTTTATTAGCAAAAAAAGACACTTATTTTTATTGATTTGGTGTATCTATGATCTCACACACAGAACACAAAGCTTTTGCCGTAAATCAAACCAACCAACAAAGCTTAATTGAATTATTTGGAGAATTCCATGATGCCCACAGTGTTGCTAGCAACATAGCAAATGAGTTGAAAACCTGAAAATCCAGCAATCTTGCTTAAGGTATTGAACTCTTTCTCTGTTCTTTGCTTTCCTCCAAGATACACATACATCATAATATCCAAATGGCAAACGCATTTAGCTGCAATATTAGATCACTCACCCACTTCTCCCATTATGTAGCTCACTACAATAACCTTTCCTCCTTTCGGTAAAGCATTATAACAATTTTTTAAAATTTTTATGCATTCTTCGTAATCCCAATTGTGTAGCACATCCTGAAACATACGCATATAATATGATTATATTCTTTTAAAGGCCAAATTGACACATTAAAAGGAAAAAAAAATTTATCTTTTTACTGAAAAATACTACTTCCGTCCCAAAATATAAGTCCGTTTTTTATTTTAGGGTGTCTCAAAATAGAAGCTACTTTTTATATTTGTACTAATATTATATATTATTTTTTTAGTATTACCCCTCATAAATGAAAAGAGTTAAGTGTTTTAAGTATATTAAAATAAAAGTATTATAGTTAATTTAATTAAAAATTAATTACAAATAGGACGAATATTTTGAGACAGAGGCAGCACAAATTTATAATTATTATACGTGTGTGAGGACTATACAAAAAATTTTCTATTTGTCACCTTCATCATAATAGCATCTGCACTCGGAATTTCCCTGAACATATCTCCTCCAACATGCACGATACCTTCCATATAAGAAACAAATAAACTCATTTTTCATAAATACAATTTGAGTTAGAAAAAAATTAATACAAAAAATGCTAGCTTCAGTAAGTTTTAAGTTTTAAAAGTGATTATCCAACAATCGGTTGGTCGGTCAATTATTAGTTGCAAAAATATATATGAGTTTCATTTTATTAATATAAAACTACCAAAAATTAATTATTAATTTATTTTTTAAAATTATTTTTTAGAATAAATAACAAGTTGTTGTTATAATATTAAATTTGGGTTTTCAATTTTGAAAGTGACTACTAAAGCTAGCATTCTCAAATAATATACGTTATGTAAACAAATAATAATAATAAAAAATGAATATCTAATAAGAATACCAAAATGAGATGCAGCATCTTTGATCACATCAGGCAAATCAAAATTAATGGCATTAATTTTAGTATATTTTGAAAGGATCATCCGAAGAGTAAGACCAGATCCACCACCAACATCAACCAATGTTTTAATTTCCTTAAAACCATTATATTTCTCAAGGATTTTCTTCATCATGTAAGAAGAAATTCCATCCATCCCTTTATTGAAAGACTTCATTAATTTTGGATTTGATTCTAGGCATTTGTACATTGAGACTCCATTAGCTTTCTTAAATGGGATTTTGTCCCCTTCAAGTATGGAATCCTCCAACTTATACCTACAAATTAAATTAAAGAACTAAACAAATAAATTCATAAAATGGGATTAATTATTATAGATTTATATTTGAGAAAAAAAAAAAAGATGCATATATGCATGCGGTTCTATATATAATCAAACTAATTAAACTTCCATTTATAAAATTCTTTACATGTTATGAAGGTTTTTTGTCCACCAAGTATTTAGAATGTTTTATAAGTCAATCAAACTTATTCCTTATATAAGGATGATTTCTTTAAAGAATAGAAGAGAAAAAAAAAAAACAAACAAACCAGGCATCTTCCCAACTAGGTGGCAAGGAGCTACTTTCACCATCCATGTTTCGAACAAAAAACCGACCAGTATGTGTAAGTCTATATTGCCTTTCGACGCCATTGAAGGACCGAAGAGAACAAGTGAGAAGGTCGTAGCAAGTTAGAAGGTGAAGTAGACGATCTATCACATCGGAAGCTAAATCTACTTTTCTTGGATTTAAGTGAGCTACAATTTCAGATGCAGTGAGACTTGAATTTGAATCAGCTCTACCAATTATATCGAATAACCCTAAAGCCACACAAGTTGAAAGTGCATGAGTGAAAGCATTAATGGTACGTAGATACAAAGCAGAGCAATATGCCTCCTCTTCTTCTTGTAAAACAATTGAAGATGGTGATTGGTTTTGGGTTGAGGAACTCATTTTCTATAACTTTTTGTTTCCTTGGCAAGAGCTTTGAGGTGGGTATTTGATGATAATTATTGTGGGGAAGTGATATTTATATAGACAAATGGTGTGTGAAATATTAATAATTTAATCATTATTTTAATAATAATAATAATAATCATTATAATTTACTGTATTTTTTCCAAAAAAAATTACAATTTACTGCATTATTATTATATAAAATAATTTTAAAAATGAAGTAAAAAAAATAATGAAAAAAATATATATTTTTCTTTAAACAACAAAATATTAAAATATTTTATAAGTTTATAAAAGTTAAAGTAGAATACTCAACCATCAATTGGTCTAGCGAGAAACGTTAATAAAGAAAGAGTTTATGCAATATTCTTGTACCAGGTGTCTGAATAAATTACACCTTTACCTTTCTGAATTATACTTAAGATTATGCAGGCAATACCATAAAAAAAACATGCATTGCATATTTTCTTAATCATGCATAGATTAGTCGGAGAGGAAATTCTAGTTGTTGGAAAATTCACATATACCGGACACCAACGGACATCATTAAGTCCAAATATATAATTAGTTTCATCTGGTTTAACCTCGACTCACTGGAATGATTAAAAAAAAAATTCAAATTTCACATTTTCTTTTAACAAAAACGGCCCAAATCAAACAAACTTTAGCCAAATGTTTGGATTTAAAAAAGAGTTTGATAGTGTCTCCTCGTTGATTGTTTACCGCTAGACGGAGATAATAGTGATCATAGCATTTTGGAGATTGATCGCCAAAACCTGCAGCCACAAACATTGGATGTTGGACGAAGGCGAGGTTGATGTCATTGAGATAATGGCAAATGGTCTTTTTCAGGTGATAATGAGGAACAGACTTTTTTTAGTGTTGGTGGGTGGTAGCAATGCCAATGCTTCTTTGGGACTTTTTAGAGTACAAAATAAGGAACATCATCCCCAAAAAAGTAATCCTTTTCGCAATTTTAATGATCTTAATCACCTAATTCCATAACAAGATTTAAGGTGTGTGTCATTATCGCAAATAAAAATGAAAAATAAGCTATTCGTTTATAGTATTAATCATTTTTTACGATATTATTCTTGCCAACCATAGTCTTGTTGTTCTCCAAAGATCCAAATTTGCCATAAATGTTTGAGATAACTTACTACTACTTTCCCTCAACCTTTCTATTGCGTAGAAGGGAGATAAGGTGTTCTTTGCGGGGGGGAATTAAAGTGGAAGGTGGGGGGATATAGTTCACTTTGATTAGTTGATTGGCACTTCCACTCTAATTACAATTTAGTGTTTCAAAATTAAATTATTAATTTAAATTGATAAAAATTATAAGGACTCGATTGGATTATAATTTTGCAACGTGAATAAAAAATATTAAAATATATTTTTTAAAACTTTTATCTATTTAATTTAAGAATTTTAATTTTAAAAAACTGAAATTATAATTTTTAAAATTTTCCAGCCAGTCACCAAATAATTAATTCTAAAAATTATAATTTCACATTTATTTTAATTTTTACTTATATTTTTTTAGCAGTTTATACATAAATTTATAAATAGATATAATGAATGACATGAGCAACTCTAACATAAATTAAACTTATAATTTTTTTTAAAATTTAGAGGAAAATTAATAAAAAAAATAATTAAAAAATGAATAAATTGAGCATAACATATAAATTCAGATGTCAAATTAAATACTAGTATTTAGCCATTACAATTTTGTCCAAAAAATATAATTAAAGTGAAATTTGAAGGACCTTTCGAAATTGAAGTGAAATCATATCAAATGTCCAAAGAGGTGATTTTTGATAAAATAAAAAGAAAAATTAATGGTGAAATTGTTATTTAAACTTTATATATATATATATTAAAACTAACTATAAGTTATTCTAACAGTTAATCGTTACTTGAACAACCAATTTCACTGTTATCCGCTACTTCAACAACCAAATTAAATGAAAACTCCTTATATGTTTTAGAAATAAAATTATACTACTATATTTTAAATAACTTTTTATTCGGATAGACAAATTGATTTCAAAATCTATGCACAAAATACATATATACTTACCTTTTGAGTACAACTTACTATTATATATATATATATATATATATATATATATATACTATTTTTTTTCAATGTTGCACGCTTTAAATATAATTAATTTAATTAATTATATACTGACAGTAATAAAATTTATATAAATATAATTAATTTTTTCTTAGTATAATTAATTAAAAAATTTTAAAAATATTATTAATTATATGAATATAATTAAATTTTTAGATTATTTAAAAATATAAAATTTAACAAAATAACTTTATTTATTTATATATTTATTTTTATTTCATAAATTCTTTAGTCAATTTTATAATTTTTATTTAATTAAATTTATTAATTATATAAATATTTATTTTATAATAATTCACCGATTTAATATACAAATTAGCACTTAACGTTTGAGATTTTTTCCCAACTGGAACCCTAACGTGCTATACCGGGAGAGGTATTTATAATGGTCCAAAGCACAGTATCCCTACAGTGGGAGGTATGGTCAGAACACTGTACATGTACTTTGAAGATATATGGGTAATGGTATGGAGTGTCACCACGCAGGTAACTTCTGAAGATGCCACGTGTGTATTAGGTAACCTGCCAATAGCGGTGTCAGGTATAGGTTCGATCCTGCTGGGGGCGAGTGTTGGAGGTGTTCCAGCTCTTATTCATGTGGAGAAGTCATTTCGAGAGTCACTTTGGGCGACCTCTCTACTAACTGTGGGCGATTGTTCCCTTGACTGGCTACGGGCCTAGTCGCAGGGCTAATCGTTAAATGGGTAGGGAGGCTTACAAGTTGTATTTTATGAAGAAAACTGGATATAATTTTAATTTTTGAGAAAATTACTGTTATATCCCTAATGTTTGACATTTTAAATTATTTTCTCTCTATATTTTGTAAATTAGGCTATTTTATCCCTATTATTTAAACAAATGTACACTTTAGTACTTCTGTTATTTTTTTCCTTGAACTATTTTCATAATCCCTGAAATAACCCTATTATTGTTTAAGGGACCAAAATGCACTTTGCTTCTCTCTACAAGCCAAATTTGTAAAATTACATGAAGCAGAGTCATTATTCACAATCATCAAAACATTTGAAACAGGGCAATATTATAGTATTATTATATATGCCAAACTTGTTGCTTCTCAATGGTTAAATTATTAACTACGGATGTTATATACTTGTGTAATTAATATCAATTACAAAAATAAAAAACTTAATCCCAAATCTTTTTTTTTTTTTTTTAACATAGACAGTAGCATTATTAATTATCTCAAAGCAGAAAATCTGCTTGTGCAAAAACATTACATTCGAAACTCGGATCTAAAGCTATTATAGCTAAATTATGTGCTAGAGCATTACAATTTCTAGAAATGTAAACACAATTAACAGAAATACAAGAGTTCATCAAATTTTTAATATCCAAAACAATGTCCATCACTTAGTGATTCAAATTATGACGATAGCTTCCACCGCAAACTTTAAATCTGATTTAATCACATAACTTGACCATTCTTTCTCTTTCGCCAATTGTACGGCCCAAAGAACACCCAAAGCTTCCAATATCAACGGATCTTGAAGGAAAGGATATTGTTTTAACAGCCAATCAATAATCCACCTCGAGCAGTCCCAAACTACTGCACTAATGACTCTCAATTTGTTATTTTTATTTACTGCTGCATCAACATTAATTTTGACTACTCCTTCTGGAGGTGGAGACCAATACTGAACCTGAACCACAGGACTAGAAGTGTCAGAAGGATTATGGACTTGTAGTATCTCAGTAAACTCTTGCCAATAAGATATTGCCTTCTTAATCACTTCTTGACAATTGTGCATTCTATTGTCGAAAATAACTGCATTTCTGCTTCTTCGTTCTCTCTTTTTCAAACAGTGTATCAGCTGCTTATTGTTCTCTCGACCTCTCCTCCTCCCGCCACCCAACACCACCACCACAACGTCACCGCCGGCCACTACCCTCCCTTCGACGACCGTCGACGCAACCCAATAAGGAGCCTACAGGGCGTCGACGTCAATTGCAGAACAGAAACATTAAGGTTTACACCTTGTTTCTTACCGTTAATTACTAGAATATATTTCATATTGTTGTTATTTTTGACAGAAAACAGAACTAAATAGAGATAAAAGAAAAATATTGCAATTTTTATTCATATCATTCTTAGCCAAAGTTAGCTTATTTATAGGCAATTATGCAACTGATAAGCATGTAAATAGGCTCTTCTGCAGAATAATCTACAGCTAAACAGATTCCTTATG
>CATIWJ010271121.1:0-19394 GCA_949640765.1 Croton laevigatus | reverse complement strand
GTGATAGTGGAGGTCATTGTCATCAAAAACATCATTAGGCCCATTTAAGTTGTGTAAAATAATAATAAAAATGTGATTAGTGTAATTAAGTTGTGTGTAAATAATAATAAAAAATAGAAAACTTACCAATTATAGAAATGTAAAGAACCATAAAATACAACCCAAAAAGGAAATGTAAAGAAACATAAAATACGGAGGTAGTACTAGTTTATTAGAATGTTAAGCCATTTGGTTTAGGAGGTTGATTTATGGTTCAAAAGTATAAATACATACGTCCAAGTTGCAAGCGCCATGTTTCAGTTTTTAAAAATAAAAGTTCTTCAAATTTTGAAAATTTGGCATACGTCCATTGATTCCATAGCAAAGATTAAGGGAGGACTTGAAAAAATTGAAAATAGAGACTGGTTGGGAATCCGTACATGTAGTATATTATGAACAGTTTGAATATTAATAAATATTTGAAATTTCAAGAGCTTTTTATAAAAAAATATAAATCATTAAATATATTGTGAAATATGTCAAAAGTGATAGAATTCAAGATTTAAATTCAATTCAAATTCCACATAAATAATTAGAACTAAAAAACATTTCTCCTTTAAATTCTATATATTGCTCCGCATATCGCGCGGATTGTTCTTTAGTGTAAAGAAAAAAGAAGAAAGAAAAAGATAATTCATTGAACATTATTCCATTCAAAGAAAAAGACTAAACAATAACAAGTTTATGGAACAATACTAACCTAACAATACCAGTGTCCATATGTATGAGGAAGCAAATATGGTTGCGGATTGGCTTGCGAACCAAGCACATTCCTTATAGTTTGAATTACATATATGCCATGCTTTCTCCTCTTGAAATTTTTGTGCTTTTGTTTAATGACTCTAGTGGTTCAATATATCCTAAAACTATACCGGCAAATCATATAAAAATACCCTGAACTTTTACCAAATTCTTAATAATACTTAAAATTTAACTTTATCTAGATTATTCGAAAATGTCAGTCTCAATAATAGCCAAAATTTAATTTTGAACTAAATTGAGAGAAAAATTAACCCGAACCCCACCCTTTGACAAAATTTAAATCTATTATGGTTAATCCATTGCTAACTCATTAAGTCGAGACACATGGATGCTGACATTGTTTAAAATTGTAGGCCATCTGGATGTTAACATGAATTAAAATTGTAGAGCATAGTGGCTTACAATTTTAATCCATGTGTCTCGACTTAATGAGTTGGTAATAGGTTAACTATAATGGATTTAAATTTTGCCAAATGATGGGATTCGAGTTAATTTTTTTCTCTCAATTTAGTTCAAAATTCAAATTTTAGGTATTATTGAGACTGATATTTTTGAATTGGGTATAATCCATTCAAAGTTAAATTTTAGAAATTATTAAGAATTCGGTAAAAATTGGAGATATTTTTATATGATTTGCCAAAGTATAGTGTTCTCTTTAGCAATAAACAACTCAATTCAATCCCCAAAAAAAAAAAAAAAAAAAAAATCAAATGTCCATAACTTCAACTTGTCAAATAGTTTATCCAAATCAAAAGGAAGAATCATAATGGCCTATTTATCAAGTCTCTCATTAAAAATAAAACTCATCTATGACTCTTTCATTCTTGCTTAAGTTAAGGGTATTCATTTACTGTTTATAATCTGATTTCAATTTAGTTTATGTTATGGATCATTGTTATCTATATGTGAAAAGAGCAAAAGGTAACGCATTTCACATTCAAATAGTGGAATTACGAAGGTCAAGAGTTTCCTAAATTGCCAACTATGTTGGAATAAGAATTGCCAAAATCAGCATATAATGCTCAACTTTTATATAGTTTATAGATTGCCATAAGAAGTATGCAAGGGACAAATTTAGTTTTCTATAATTTGCAGTTGTATTAGAACATCAATATTGAGCACAATTCAAAAAGTATACAACATACACAAAGAGTCATATTCAATTCCAAATCAAATTGCGAAGTATAATGCATGGACACAGCAAATTCTTCAAACCACTTCTTTCAAAATTTCATAACAATAGCCATAATCTTCCAAGCCCTTAAGTTCAATTCATCCTTTGGTCAACCTTAGTGTCATCCCTGGTCAACCCATCTTAGTCAAGTGTCTTGAACCCCACCTATCAAACTTAGGTCCATCTAGCCCATCCAACCTAGGTGACCCTAACCCTTTATCTCGTCTTAGTCAATTTCCTTACCTTGAATTATTAAGCCATGCCATCCAAGTCAATTGTCTTAACCTTGGTTAGCAACCTAACACATCATCATCTCTCACTCATCAAGTCTAGAGTACCCTAGTCTTTATCCAACCACATTACCAAACCCTTGATCCCTCAAACACCCCGCACCATCCTGCCAAATCCTTGATCTCTCAAGCATCCCACACCATGACCTTTCATTGTCGGCCGTTAAATCCTACATTCATTATTTTTGCTCTCTGGATATCAAGATTTTACAAGTACTAAACTCCTTGTTTTTCCTTCGGAAAGGGAATCATATGGTAACCGAGGAATTTCAAGTTATGCTCAACAAGACCTACAAGATTTCGGCCTGAAACTCAACAGAACCTCTTCAGCTTCACGTTTCAGACCAAAACACAACGAAAAACTATCTAAAACATGACGAAAAACACTATGCCGTCACGATTCTGCAACTGTTTTGCACAAAACTCAACGAAACTTGGACAAACTCACTAGCAATCTTCGACGGAAATTCGACAAAGACTCATGATCTTTGTTTCTGATCTATTTTCGTTTCCGATCCATTATCATTTGTTTTCATTCTATTATGGAAACTGATTTCTAGTCACCGATCGTTAATGTTGATAGTATCGAAAAACTCACCAGCATATGCGCTATTGACCAGTACTCTTAGTGCATCGATAGGATTCAAGGTGGAGGCGGCAGCGGGACTTCTTTCCCCTGCCGAAAGGTTTTTCCTCAGCCATTTGAAGAAATCATCATCATCGTCTCTTCAGTTTCCATTTTTCTAATATTTTTTTAAAATAATAAGATACCCTTCACTCTAGGGAATTGACAAAATCCCCATTGACTCTAATTAAGCTTTTTCCCAAAAAGGAAAAGTAGGAAAAAAAGAGCAAAACTATTATAAAACCTAAGGTTCTCGTTTCATGCATCAATAGTTCTCTTGTCAGACAAATTTCTTTCAGTTGCCCTGCCTGGTAACTGAGCGTTCTTGCTCCCCCTACCAGCAATTTTTCTGGGAACAAACCGTTGCAAGATCCGAATGGGAATGCCGCCTAAGTCAAAGTCTTCCTTCAAAGATTTTGTTAAAAACCTGATGTCTGTATCTGGAAGTTGCGTCTTTCCACTTGTGAAAGCAACAAAAGTTGGTGGACGGGCCTTGACCTGGGTGAAGTACTTTATCTTGGGTTGTGCAGCTTGGTCTTTCCAAGAATGTCGGCTCATAACCTGGGTAAATATGCGAATAGTTCTGTTAACAAAAGTATGTATCCTGATGGTTAAGCAAAAAAAAAAGAATAACCTAATCCACTAACCTTACACAACCAACGGTTCAACCGAGATGTGGGTAATCTTAAGCACCATTTTTCATATGTATCAATGACCTTATGCATCACAGTCGTTCTGCCCCTCCCCTCTAATGCAGAAATAAACACAACTGGTATTCCTGAAACCTGCAAGCATAGCTTAATTAACACTACAGAAAAACATGTAGTTGTTCTCATACAAGCAAATGATAGAAGCAGACCATCATGTCTTATCACCATTATATTCAATTCCCAGGTCTTCTTATATAATACTACAGATTGTGCTCAGAAAGTTCACTAATGAAAGCATATTTGTAAGTGTGCGTGCACGCTGTGTGAATGCATGCATGTGTGTGTATTAAGTTCTAAACAAATAAAATGAGTTTTAATCAATCTTTCAAAGACTTTTAAGTTCCATGGCAAATCCTCTTCCTTTGGTAGTTGACCTCTTAAAAAATCATAAAGGTAGTGAAGTTATCATCAATCCGATACTCAATCGTATGTATATGCATAATGCACACACTGGGAAGGCTTTGTTCTGAATTGATGCCACAGATTCCATTTTGAAGAACACCTAGAGAACTAAAGTATTTTAAAGGCTTTAGTTGCTTTAAGATGCATTTAGTTTGTTTTGGCCATAGAAAGTCCAAAGTATCTTGAGAGTTGTCCAACTGTTGCAAAATCCTATTTAGAAGTGCTTGATTGCTGTGAAAAAAGAATTATCAAGTACAAGGCCTTAAAAGATCTTTTAAGAAATGGAGCTAAAATAATCATTTCCTCATGTAATTAACTGCAGTACGTACAGTACCACTCCACATTCGATTTTTTAAACAGGAAGGGGAAAGAACTAGTTTGCTGAGAATCAGCTTGCATTCCCGATCAATAATTAGCTTACTGATATTTCGAGGATACTTGTCTAGCCCCGCTGCTATCTCATTGAAGTAAGAACTAAAATAATATTATCATGAGGTTAATAAAAAGCAAAAATATTCCATATCTTCTTCACAAACAATTAAACACTACGCCGTGCATAAACTTTTCCTTATTTAAGTAAACAGAAGACAGAAGTTAAACTATAGCAGGATCCATCAAACATGGAAAAACAATTACAACTAGGAAAAATAGAGAAAGAATCTTTTCTAGACACAATAAATTGGAATGTGAAAAAAGGAAATTTGTATATGGAAACCTCAAATAACAACAGCATTAAAAATTTCAGTAGGCTAACCTGCGGTATAACTGTCTGAATTTCTAAAGGAACAGCTTCCCTGACTTTATCAACTATCTTCGAATTTCGATTCCCTTTAAGAAGATCCATCTTGTTCACAACAACAACCAATCCACGCCCTTCTTCAACAGCTCGTCTTGCAATAACTACTTCAGCATGTGTCATGCTTCGCCTTGTGTTTGCAATCTAATGACCAAATGTATGATAATGCAACAGACAAAAGCATTAGTTAAAAGAGTATACCTTGTGAAAATCACATTATTAGAGATAGCATGTGATTCATTTTTAGTTGTTCAGCGATTGTCAATGTCACCAATGGCAGTAGAAAAAGAATTTTCATGAAACTGCCTGACACAAAAGGAGGAAAACCCCTCTTTTTTATTCTTATTTCCCTCAGATAGTTGAAGATATATAGGAAACATTGCAAAGAGATCAAACCATACTGAAGATCATAAGCATAAAAGAGAACCAACAGTAAGATTGTAAAACAAAATAGTCAAATTCACAGTGTTCATGTTTTATTCTCCATACACACACTGCATCATGAAGTATAGAGTTAGTATTTCTCTCCATTCTTCCTTCCCCAGCTGAAAGATAAAAATAACAAACGATAACAAAATATGGAAACACACCTCTTGTGCATCCAGAACCAAAGCAACCACATGAGCCCTCATCAAATTTTTCTTTGATTGCATTATGCTCAACGACGATGCTCCTTTCTCCTGTCCTGTCCTATGCAACCAACCTGCAGTATCAACCTGAATAAAAATTATACTGGATAAATTATCAATTTAAACTTACAATTAAGGGTAACAATAAAAAACTAAGTAGCATAGAAACAAAAATGAACACAGAACACAAAATCATAAGACATGGATTCATAATCTCAAAAAATCTAGGACAAACATTGTTGAAATGTTTTATAAGCACATTATATATTTTGTATAATATATTTGAGTATTAACTATGTTAAAATGTTTAAATTTACTATCATACTAGTGCCAACAAATTTTAGAACTACCATAATATTGAAAAAGAATATATACAAGCATAAAACCCGTTAATATCTCTCAGTACAATTTAAAATGAATCTTTATTTATGTTAAAAGTGGCTATTTTCTGATTTTTATTTGCAGGACTTTTACTTTATTATCTTTGTAGTCTTTAACACTAGAAGTAAAACAAATTTAAAATTTGCAATATATTATAAGTGTACACCTCAAACTCTCTAAAATTATCCTTACAGCTCCTTAAGGTATCTTAAAGTTTCCAAAGAGTTGCTGGAAAAAAAAGCCTTTGAAGTTTATGAAATGTTTATCAGAGGTTTTGGAGTCCAAAATATTTCTGACAAGAATCAGCTGTTTTTAGAGGTTTACATGCTTCCTGAATTCAACAAACTACAAGCAAACTAGAATTATGCAATTCATCACATATATCTAGAACCAAGTTTGTTAAGCACTTCATATAGTAACCGCATCAAAATTTCAAGGCAATACATAAATTTGAAGTAAGAAACAATAAATAGAGGAAGGACTTCAAACACATTCATAGTACTGAAACCATACTTAGGGGCATTTTTGGAGTAGAAAGGAGAAATAACCCTCTTTCCCTCTGGCATTATGTAACCATCTGAACTTACAGATGGTATTGGACTTAGATTCTTGCATCAACTCCGATGCTCATATTGGTTGGGGGGGTTTTTTAGGGGGGGGGGGGGTGGTGTGGTGGGTGTTGCTTTTCCCATTAGTTAGTGGAACCATATTGCATCATCATACAGTGACAACCACCACCAAGCCTTAATCCCAAAACTAGTTTGGGTCCGTTACTTGAATCCTTTGTTAATAATATCTATGCAAAGCAAAATATTGCAACATTATATGAAATATAATATGGAAAATCAGTTAATTTGCAAACTAAGGATTACATTCAAATTTATATGAAATTTGGACAGAAGTAGTTGAATGGTAAGGAAGTAAAAAAGAAAAAGTAAATGAAAACAAAGATAAAATCAAATAGAAAATTGTTGCAGCTGCTACAACACGTGGAGGTCATCACATTATTACTTAGAAAGCAATAGCAAAGACATAATAGATTACTATTTCAGCCATGTAATGAGATAGCAAAACAAGTGACTGACAGCAACCCTCATTCTCGACAATTTTAGGTAGTTCTTGACATATTGTTCTCTTCTCTCTATTAAATATTAACACAAAAAGACAACATTTTCAAATTGAACTACACATTAAAACTTTATAAGCACACATACGTATATTGAACACTCATTAGCCACCAAATCAATGGCTCAATAACACCAAAACAAATATTCCTTTACATACTTACCAAATATATGGTTCTCCCTTGAAATTGAAAATGAGCTCTGACAGAATCTCTAGTCAGACCAACTTCTGGGCCAACAAGCACACGTTCCTCTTGTAACAAAGTGTTCAGCAAGGTTGACTTTCCAACATTAGGCCGCCCTACAATAGCTAACTGCAGTGGCAACTCAGAGTCCTCAACCTCACATGGCTTATCATCATCATGATGGGCATTATTACTACTGAGTTGATTACAGTTATCTATAATTAATCAAAATGAAACTTAAGGTCAAAAGAGGAATGAGAATTGAGCACTCGCCACTCAGAACAATCAATAAAATCTATTAACAATATTAAGGTTGCATTTTCTCACATAAAATAAAACATTACAAGTATCAAATTCTCAAGGTTGCAAAGCTTGATTTTAGGCCTAGGACCAGCCACTTCAAGTTAAAATGAGGCAAAGAGATCTAATGGAATCTAAGCTTTATTTTCCTACTCAACTCTGAGACCCTATTTTATTTGAACTACTTGCAGTCACTAATTTGAGAAATTATAATTCATAATCATTAATTTGGAGTAACTGTTTGGGGAGATTTTAAGAATGGCATTGATGGAATAAGCAATGCCATCATTCTCTCTGTGTGTTTACCCATATCTTTTCCGCATATTACATTCTTAAAGTTTTGTGGCCAATTTTCTACAATTCTATATGAATAAATATTAGGAAGGGATAAATAGTAGCTAAAAATTCACCATCCAGAGGTTTAGGTGAAAAGGGGTGGAATCGGCAACCCCTTCTGAACCTTATGTTAACGTACCGGACAGCCGGCATACCAAGAAGGTACGCAAGCGAGAGGGGGAGAATGTAGAAGCACCAAGGAACGTCTGGGCAGAAGGAAGTGTTTCCTTCAGGGACAAAGTCTTTTTTGGAGCTGGAACTTGGAAGACCCATCTTATTATTCAACAAAATCCGGCCGGCGTTTGTGGAAGATACTCTCAAAGAAGCTGGTTTTCCTGACAAATTTATTGTTATCATCATGCAATGCATCTCTACAGTGAGTATAAGTGTTCTTTGGAATGGGGAATCTTCTGGATACTTCCAACCGACCAGAGGTAGCCGACAGGGCTGCCCTTTATCCCCGTACATATTCGTGCTATGCATGGAGAGGTTAGCACATCTCATCAAACAAAGGGTGGAAGAGGGTAGTTGGAAAGGTTTTCAAGTTAAAAGAGGAACACCGGTCTTCACCCACTTGTTCTTCGCTTATGACCTTATTCTTTTTGCTGAAGCCAACGTTGAACAGATGGCACTGATCTACAACGCTCAAGCTATTTTGTGAAGCTTCCGAGGAGAAAGTTAGTAATGCCAAGACCCAGATTTACTTCTCAGTCAATGTTGGAATGGGATTGCAAACAGAGATTGCCTCTTAGCAGAATTTGCCACTACAAACGACTTGCAGAAATACCTTGGGATTCCGATTTTCCATTCAAGGGTACAAAAGCAGACTTTTAACTTCCTCATTGAAAGGATCTCCAACCAACTCCGATGCTGGCAATTCTCACTGGCAAGTAGGGTGACCCTTACTAAGGCCATTCTCAATGAAATCCCATCGGCTAATGAGAAATTTTCTTTGGGGTTCTACAGATGAGAATAGCAAGATTTCATTGGTCAATTGGGATTGAATCTGCAGACCAAAACATATGTGGGGGGAGGACTTGGCATCGGACAGATGCAATGGGTTTGCAAAGCGTTCTTGATGAAATTGGCATTTAATTTTCTCACCTACCCCGATGAGCTTTGGGTGAAACTCGTCAGAGGAAAATCTATTCCCCACAATGCTTCCCTTGATTACAAGTTACTGAACCAAAATGGGTCGCTAATCTGGAAAGGCATCAAGTCGGTATAGCAACAAATAAAGCAAGGTACAAGCAATTTGGTGGGCAACAGCTGTGCAACTGATTTCTAGGTGGATAAGTGGGCTGAGGACGGTCGACCAATTCTGCATATGATACTGGTCATAGCGAGAGAAGGTATAAATCATTGCAAAGTGGTGGAATTTATTACTGCTTTTGGTACATGGGACTGAGGGAAGTTTGAGCATCTTATCCCTCAATCTCTGTGCCTTAAAATAGCAAATCATCTACCAAATAGGTCAAACGCATGTGAAGATCAGATTGTCTGGAGCGGTTCTAAATGCGGTAAGTGTACAGTGAAAAGTGTTTATTTGTCTCTCCTCCCTTCAACCTTCAAATGCAACAACAGAGCATCTGCAAGCAGTCTTCTTAGAGACCACTGGGGTAACTGGATTTCAAGTTTCACTGCAAATCTGGGCAGCTATTCAGTGTTCATAGCAGAAGCCTGGGGTGCTTTGCTAGGTCTCCAAACGCTTGGACATTGGGGTACAGGAAAGTGATACTGGAAATGGACAACCAAATTGTTGTTGCAGCAATTACAAACTCCTCTTAACCTCTCACAGTTGATGGTTCAATCCTGCGGGAGATCAGAACACTTATGGAACTACCTTGGAGTATTGAGGTTATTCACACCTATAGAGAAGCTAACGCTTGTTCTGACAATCTAGCATCTGTAGGACAAGATATACCCATTGGAGTGTTGTATTTTGATTCCCCCCACCCTCCCTCACTAATCCCTCTATTGTTTGAGGATAGTATAGGAGTTATCCAATCTAGAATGTGCCCTGTAAATCTGTAATTATGAACGGAAATTCCCTTTTTGGAAAAAAAAAAAGAAGAATATTAGAAGGAAAAGATTAACACAATATGCTGATCTTCAGCATTGGCAAACCAATTTTCTTACATGATAAAGAGCTGTTATTAATGTACTATCTGCAACATTGTTTGAGCAATCCATTCTATTTGACCAAACCCATAAAACTATATAGCATAGGATAACTGATTTGATGGTCCCCTAAGTTCTTTGTTCCTTACTGTTCTTCGATGATCACTTAATATAATTAAGTAGTCTGATAGCCTCCTAACTACTTCATGTAAGTTATAAGAACTCTCTGAATGCATCTGAAAAATTCCAAAATTTCTTATAGATGCAACCTTGCATATTTTCACAAAGTTACACTATTTACTCAATGTAATATAGATAACTATATCTCAATCTAAAAAGGAAAATATAACAAGAAAGAAACTCTTACTGTTCAGAACATTGAGTACATAATCCTCAAGCAAAGGCCGAAGGGCATCATGAAGGGCTGTCATACCCAGCCCTGTCTCAGCAGATATGGCAATTGGATCCCCAAATCCTAGCAAACGCACTTCATCTGCAGCATCAGCAATAGAGCCAGCACCATCACAAAGTGATTCAGATTTATTCATTGCTACTATAGGATTAATTCCTGGGGCATGTTTCCGCAGCCACTTTCCAACTTCCACATCCAATGGGTGCAATCCTGCCCTGATCAAGATATAACACAAAGAAATGGCAACATTAGGCAGTTAAAATACCTTTAAAAAAAGGTAGTTTTAAAAACAGGCAATGTCTTTGGCATGATTTATGTTCTTTAAAATACAAATGCAATAAAATCACTAAGAAAGTAGACCTTGTAACTGGCTAGTCATGCTGTCAAAAATCCAAATTGAGTATGTATGTATGTATATATATATATACTAATAAAAAATCAATCAAAAACTTCCCCGAACTGACCTCACGTCTATCAGGAAAACAGCGAATTGAGTCCTTCCAAGCACATTTGCAGTCATGCTCGCTGTTCTCTGAAGAATAGACCCTGAAATTGCTTCTGTTTCTAAGCCAGCTGAGTCCAAGACCCGAAACCTTAGATCACCCAATTTTGCAATGCCTTCTCTAATGTCTCGAGTAACGTGATCATCTGGTGTATTGTACACAAGAGCTTCTCTCCTTCGAATCAACCTACAAGTAGTTTCAGACTAAGTAACTGATTTTTTTTTATCATGGCAACAAATCCCTTAAACAACACATAACTCGCATGTGCTTGTTTCATCAAGTAATGGAACTGACCTGTTGAAGAGAGCTGATTTCCCCACATTTGGACGCCCAATAAGAATGACAGTTGGCAGCAAGTTAATGTCGATGTTCTTAAAGTCGAGCAGTTTTTCATTTTGAGCTGATGAGCAAAATGACTGAGGAGACTGACATCTTCCAGTTAACTTATAAAAGCTCCAGTTTGGAGGTAAAACCCTACTGTCGTTTATAACGGTAGCTTTACTAAACAACGATCCTGTTAAAAAACAAACGTCTAATGAGGTCAAAACTACCCAACCATTCCTGGCAATAAAAGAAAACATATTATAGTTGCGCAAACGAGTACATGAAGTGCATTTAAATTCTTACTTGTAGAAACCTTGTAATGGGCAGTCAGTGTCGATGAATTTATGGAACTACACTCCCTACAAAATATTTCGTTGCTTTTGCTTAAGATTCCTAAAGCAGATACCCTCTTTCGGGCTGAATTGGATCGACCCCACAAGACAGACATACAGAAGAAGTTCTAGAACCAGCCGGCAACAAATTTTCAGTAACACCAATCACCTAAAAACAATTCTTTTAACTTCTAGATGCCAAACTGTGATGAAAACCATCAATAAAGTAAGAACACAAAGAAAGAAAATAATGATTTTGAGGAAAATGGAAAATGTCGTAGCTCCTTGTAGTTATTATTTTAAGCTGGTAACTTAAATGATTGCCGCATTTCATCGAACAGATGGTGACAAAGGCAAAAACGAAAATTGCTGAAAACACAATACTCATTAGAAATTCACCATCTACCAAAGTGCGCAATGTTGGAATATGATTAGAGCTACCGTTATATCAGAGTCAGAGGAAACTGATATTTTAATAGATGCAGATTTGGTTGTCGTCGACGAAAGTTGCCATTTCTCAAACTTTTCTTTTGTGAGTATTTTCGACGAAGGTAAAAAAGTAAGACCTTTTGAAGTCAATGATTGTAGAGATGAGGTTTAGGGTCAACGAAGATCGAGGAGGTTATCTGCGATGGAGGAGGTTGAAGTCAATGATTGTGACTGTAACTGTGTTTTCTTACTTTTTCGTCTCCTCCGCTGGTGCGAAGATGATATTCCGTCCGTACAAAAATATTTTTCTCATCCCACTTTTTCAGGCATTTCACCCTTAATTTGACATAAACGCACTAATTTCATATTCACCCACGATTTAAATTTTAGGATCCAATTGAATTTAATTTGAAACCTAGTGGACCTATTATGAATTTTCCACCCAGCTCATACACTTAGGGGTGTGCATTGGTCGGGTTCGGTTTAAACTGAACCGAACCCGACCAACCCGAAAACCGAAAATTTTTAATATTAACACCCGAACCGAACCCGAAAACCCGATTAAACCGAACCGAACTCGTCGGTTCGGTTCGATCGGGTTGATCGGTTTTCAACGAAAATACAAGGAAATTTGTCGTTTTTTTAGGTTCAACCCGAACTAACCCGAATTAATTTCTGATTTTTCTTAAAATGCAAAACTGAACCGACCAACCCGATTAAACCGAACCGAACACTTTGGTTCGGTCAGGTTGGTCGGGTCGGTTTGGGTTTTGCACACCCCTACATACACTAGTTGTACAGTTAGCAAGTTACTTGGTTGACTTAAGGAAGTGACTTGGCAAGCAACGTGGATTGGGTGTTTTCTCCTACTAGAATCACCGCCAAGGTGACTGCTCCGGCGATAGTTCCACCACCAACAGAACAGCCACAATTGATTTCTCCAACCCCACAAAATCCTTAGACACAAACCTACAAAAGAAAAACCACCAAGCAATGCTGGATAGCCTCCCTAATCAGCACCAAGCCAGCAACAAGTCATCCTCTTCCTCAATCATTTTATCGAACATTTGGTGGGCACTTTTTTATTAACTGTTTAAGAAAGGTGTATCAACTAAAACAGATAACTTCCTCCTAAGGGTGCACAAGATAACCGAAACAAACCGAATTTGTGTAGCCCTACTTCCTCCTAAGAAATATGGCTTCCAAGTAGGCTATGTGATGATACTGTAGATATAATATAGAGATTAAAGAGGAATTAGTTATACATAATGCATTTGAGTAAGATAATGTCACCTCACCGCAGCAGGAACAATCAAGTCAAGCTGTTTCTGGAAATATTCTATGGTTGCTGTAAGACGTTCTTGCAAGTCGAACAACTGAGGCGAAACATTTATTTAGCCTTCCTCAAACATGTTTACAAGCTGTTCCCTAACTTGACTAGCAATGACTGAGTTTTGTCTTGATTTCAAACAAGCTCAAAAGCTTTCCCATTATCTCATTGAAGCGATCAAATAATTGAGAATCTTCTAGGAGAATAGCTATTTGATCAAATAATTTCGTAGATATGATCTTTAATTGGCCTCCGTTAGAGAATCTAGACAGTCTAGTCTCTCTGAGAGCATCTCCAATGCAACATGGAATTGCTCTTGTTCACATGACATGTAACACCCCAAATCCGCCTTACGAGAAAGACAATTTGAGGTATCACAGCGCCGCTAACTACTGTTACACAACGTTTGAATAATATTAAGCTAATAAAATTTTTCTTAAATATGGGCACGCTAACAATGTGTCATTACTATTATAACTAATACAACAGATTTAATCCAAGGTTAGCTTATATATATACATATATTACATAACAGCTATTCGATAGTATACTAAATATTTTCGAACTGCAATACTTTTATACCTAAAACGCCGTACTGGGGAACTGCTCCTGTGAATGTCGGATCACACAAGCCTTTAATTATGAACTTGCGAGTTACGAAAATAACTCGCTGAGCAACTCCATGCCCAGTAGGTACAAATATATAATTCAATAATGTTTAAAACCAGTTGACAAATTCATTTCGGAAAATCATTTCAATAATAAACATATTAACGCTAGTCATTTAGCAAATACAGTTCGCAAATCAAACACATTTTACTTAAACATTAAATACATTTACTCTACTGGCTTTTGTTGGATTCCAAGGATAAGTCCAAAGGCTAATCGTGTCGGCCATATTTCTCATATACGCCGTTTTCTTTTCAATTATTGGGGTCGTATTCCACTTATACGCCAATTTTCCATTTTATAGGCCATAACCCATAGTTATACCTGTTTGTTTTCATTTCATTTCATTATCACATTTCATTTGTTCACCTATACAGGAGTTTTGCCCATATATCGACATATACTTACCACTAGATTCCATACCAGGTAGAGTATAAAATACAATTTCACATATCACATTGTCATTTCAATTCAAATATCACTTAGAAATTCATTCATAATTTCAAAATCTCTATATCACTTTTGCCGCACTGGTGGTATCGCGCCTGCGACCACCGCTTCGGTATTTAAAAATTTATCAAACAATTTTATACGACTCAAATGCACACTCAAGTACCTAACAATTATTTATTCAAAGCAGTAAAAATATTAAATGCTTAAAATAAATTTCAGTTCAAATACTAAATAGTACCGAACCTGTAAATTGCGTCCGCAAAAGTCCTACACGAATACTCTTTAATTCCCACGCGTTTCGGTGGTTTTGAGTCCTAAAAATAATATTTAAATATTTTTATTAATTTATATAATTTAATTTGAGTCCCTAAATATTTAAAATTGAATAAATAATCCATTTACTATTCTGTTGGACGAAAATGCATTGAAAAATAAAGTTTAGGAGTTGTTTTGTAATAAATAGGACCTAATTAAAAAGCCAAAGCAAGTTCTGGGGTCAATTTGTAAACACATAGGAGCTTTTCTGTAAAATTTCTTAAATTTTCGGGCTAAATTGATATAAAATAACATATTTGCTTAGCCAAAGTAACTTCAAGGGCTAAATTATAAATAATCAGGGCTTATTTGTAATTCGGCTAAAACTTCTGGGCCAAATTGCAAAACACGGAGGGACTAAGTTGCAAAATACCAAAATTTTCTGGACTAAACTGTAATACATGACCTACATGCACACGGCAATAAAGTTCAAGGACCAACTTGTAAAAAGTATGGCTTACTTGCACACGGCAGCTACCAGAAGGATCTAATTGAAATTTGCTCAAAACGCCACTGTTTTGGTCGAAACGCAGCCTCTGCTTTCGTTTTGATCTTCTTCCTCAGCCCCTGCAACTCGCCGCGACACCCTTCGGCCCACGAGGCCCGTTTACGTTTCCGGCGACGAACGGTGACAAGGCAGGTACCGGCGGACTCCTCTCGACGGAGCCAACTTGTTGGTGGTCTTATCTCGGACGGCGAGTGAACGGAGGGAGAGATTTTCTGGCTTGAAACTTCTGTTGACCATTTTGAGCTCAGTTTTGACCGGCTCGTTCAACGGCTTCCGGTGACCGGTCGACCAGTTTCTTACGTGAAACTTGCTCTACTCAACTCAATCTACAACTCTACAATCTTAATTTTTGCATTAAACACAAAAAATTTAAATCTCAAAATTCAAAATTTCCTTTGGTTTTCGATTTACGTTTAAAGCTTCCTCTTTTGTTTTTTTCTTTTTAGCTTTCTTTCTTTCGTTTTTTTTTTTCTTCTTCTTACATTAACCAACATCACCAACTTATTAGTCCTCATTAATTCTTCATTATCTTATTTTTTTTTAATTAATTTTAATTTTATTTAATTATTATATTATTTATATTTATATATTATATTTTATAATAATAATAATTATTATTATTAAAAATAAAAGTTACAATTAACCACACGATATCGCTAATTTAAATTTATGAGCGTTACAGGTTGTGTAAGTGTCAATATTTAATTTTAAAAATATTTATACATGGATCAAAATTCGATAACAATTGACTGCATGACATGTATTTGGAAGAGGTCATTAAGGCTTCATGTGGTTCGTCGCAACTCTCTGATTTAATCAAAAAAATATAATTTGCATAGAGGAATTACCAAGCGGGTGAAGAAATAAATATCGTGATTTTTGGAAGATGAAAATTTTGATACAAATGTTAGATTTGGGAAGACAGACGAGATAAGACTGTGATGTTCCATTTCTACATAATGAGTGCAATGCACTATTTTCAAAAATATATTCAGAAAAATAGGCAGCGAAGCAACACTGTTTAGGGGGTAGAGATAGAAACCTGAAATTTCTTTCGGTCTTTGATAAAGTAATGGCTAAGGCAAAAGAAGATTATAAAATTGAAATTGGAAGCAAGAAATTTGGTTATGAAAAGTGCATATCTTCAAAACATGGTTCTGGAGTATTTTAAAAATGTTTAGCAAGAGTCTAACTCGAATGGGGAGAATTTTGTGAAATTTGGTTTACCAAGAAGAAAATGAGTAACGAGTAAAAAATTAGCAATTCATTGGGTGTTTCTTGTCCCTTGGGGAAAGCCATTACTTTGGTTTGTCTAAGGTGGTAAAAGAAGTTTATAAAATTAATAGTTAAAGAGATTCCTAGCTTTTGAATGAAGATGCTTAAAATTTCTCTGAATTTTTGTGATGAGAGTCATGAACAAGTTTTTTAAGGGGTGATAAAGGTGAGAGGAGGAGAGGTATTCATTGGATGATTTGGATAGGATTTTAAAGTTCATGGTGAGTAATAGACAATCTTTCACAAAACTAATTGGCGAAACCAATTAGCTTGTACTAAAACTGCAGCACATTTAATTATAAGCCTATCATACTTCTTATCACTATACGATGTGGGATTACATTCTCAACATACCCCTTCAATGTCAACCTCTCAATTGGTTGACATTTGCTAACATATACGCCCCCCCTGAACATGAATCGACTGGTAAATCTCATGAGTTTTAATCTTATATGCCAGACCGACTGGTATTTTTATTAACTTCAATCTTGTGGGGTCTGGCTCAGGATTTGGCCTATTCGGTCATAATGGCGATGAAAAAGTATTGTATTGAGTTTTCTAATCTTTGTAATTCAAAAAGAATGATTTTCTAAAGCCCATTAATTTCATAGGAAAGCAGGTTAGACTAAGTTAGAGTATATTTCCTGTAAGTGGCTTTTTCTCTAGCCCTGAATAGATATTAGAGTAGTGGAAATCTTAGGTGCGCATACTTAGAGAGTGGATGTAGGTATAGTTTAACCGAACCACTATAAATCTTATCCCTCTATTTCTTTTTATTACTTTTAAGTTTGCATACAAATTTGTGCTTTTTAAACTGAACTTGGTTTCTAAACTAGTTTTCTCAAAATATCACAAACACTGAAGTTTATTGAAGCTAAATTTTTTTCTTTATCTTAAGTTTTCAAATTTGACTTGTCTCTAAACTCTGAAGTTGAGCTTAGTCTAAATTTAGTTTATAATCAATAAATTTATGGATTCTAGTGAGTTTGTTCAAAATAATTTTAAAGTTCGGAACTTATGAATTTTTAGAGTCAAAATTTTGAAAATACAATTCACCCTCCTCTTGGATTATTGCCATATCTAAGACTACATATCCCTACTATAAATATTTTTAAATATAAAAATGAGGATAAAATTGAAATTATCCATAATTATAGTTGAGGAAGTGCACTTTCTTGAATTGAAGAGGGGAATTTATTTTTCTTGTGGGAGGAAAGTTGAGTTTCCTAATTCTTGAGAACTTTTTCAAACTAACACTAAGGAATTTGGTTATTTCCTAAAAGCTTGAACTTTCTCTTCTCACTTTCCCCAACCAAACGATGCCATATTAACTTTGCTATATTTTTGGTATAAATTGAAATGCTTTTCCTAGGTTATTTTTATTCAAAATTGAAAATTATTTTTTTATGGAAAACTTTTGGTTCCCTTACCAGATTCGGAACCGAAGAGCAAAGAGTCAAGAACTGAATCGGAACTGAAATCGAGTTTGATTATGGTTTTGATTCGAAATTTTAAAAGGACTAGTACCTCGATACCAATTTGCATCACTAATAAGGACAGATGCAGGACCAGAACCACATAGCCCTATTGAAGACCAGGGTTTTCCTTTAAAAGAAAAAAAATAAAATATAATTATCATTTCTTACTTTAAAAATTAAAATCATTGCATTAATTCAAACGGCTGACCTTTCCCCTTCCAATGAAACGGCTGATAATGAAGTCCAGGGCTTCCAAATTTGGTCCAAATGACCAATTCATACATTGATGTCATGTTGAAAATGAAATTGATCTTATTGCATTAATATCAGTAATAATGTTTAATTTTAGTTTCTCAAAAATTAAAAAAAATAAAAATTTTAATTTTGAATGAAATAAATTGATGAGAAAGAGCAATATCTCATTGTTTATATTGTCTGTAGTTCGTTGACGTTGTATAAAGGTCTAAAATTTTGTTTGTCTTGTACTAAAACGTTGTCATCACCTCCTTTGTCAAGTGTGATATTTCTTTTATTTCGTTGATTTACATGTTTTGGCCATTGCTGCCTTTCTTATAAAAATCAAATTTCATCGAAATAAATTATCTAAAACAAATAAATCAATGATATATTATTCCCTTCATCCTTGCCGAGTTGTGAAGTTTTGAATTCAAATATAAGAGATTTAATCCATAAGACACATAATAAGAGTAGTCATCCCTATTATTACACATTTTGACGGGAATCAAAATTGTGACTAAATGTCATAACACTGCATACTAATCACTAGATTAAACTCTTAACCTCCGAGTTGGGTAGTTTACATTAATAAAAGCTTGATGTGCTCCTAAAAACTGTACCAAACGTATTTTAATTATTGATTTTTCCTTTTCTGTTTGAAATAATTTTGATTATCAGAATTTAGAATTTTTTTTCATATCATCTACTTTGGAAAAAAAAAAAAAGAATGTTTATAAAGCTAACAAAAAAATTTAAAAAGAAAACAGGAAAACTAGTTATTAAAATTGATGTAAAAATAAAGATACAAACATCTTTTGATAGTTTGCTATTGGATATTAAAATAAAAAACATAAGAAAGTAAAATTGCATTCAATCTATTGCAATAATCATGTAAGTTATTAAGAAATTTCTAATTGTACATGTTTTTCATTTGCTTTTTTTCTTTTTTTTAAGATAGACTTTATACTCGCATTTAAAAGAGGGGATATTTTTACTGCACTGAAATTGCTTCGAACCTAAAAAATCTACTTCCTTACCCTTGTCTCTTTGCCATCTGACCCACTCGCACTCTGCTCATGTTTTTCTTTTGCTACCTAATAGGATATCATTATTTTAACATTTCAGGTGTAAAATGAGATTTATATATAATTTCAATCATCTACATGTTTCTTTGCTAAAATAATAATTAATAGAAGAAAGAATAGAATAAATAAAGATTCTAGACTGAACCTTATGGATTCTACTTTTGTCATAT
>CATIWJ010270961.1:0-12967 GCA_949640765.1 Croton laevigatus | reverse complement strand
ACTACAAGACAAATGACATAATTACTAGTATCTTAATTTAACAAAAACTACTAAAATTTTTACTTATTTAATAATTTAATTTTACCTTAAAGTCTTAATAGATTAAGACCAGAGGTAATATATTAATGATAAAGAGTTGTTAAAAAAATAAGAAAACTAAAAATTAAATTGATACATAATTCTTCCCATCCATTTTCATTTTATAACTAACATATATGCAATGCATTTATACCTTGGGATTCTGCGTATAATACCATTCTCTTTACAGGAATCTTATCTTCTGGATGAATGGTTAGTAATTTCCTCACCTGAAATTTGATTGGATATTAACAGTTTATGATATTTTAGCTACCAAATATCCGAAAGAAACTGGATTACCAATATAAGTCCAATTATATTTCTTGAATCTCGTCTTCTTCTGTGTGTATGTATTGCTAAATTCCATTTCCAGAATCACGACATATTATTCATATGCAGGCTGAGAAATGAGGAGAATTGACTGACGCGAGATGAAACCACAACCGTTCGTTGGCAAAGTACATTTGAATGGGAATGAAAAATATCTGTGTTTAAAATAACAACGTGTTTTTCACCAGTGACGTAACGGAGGATATTTATTGTAGCTTTTAGACAATGTTCTTCGAGCTGGAGCTTGGAAGAGGTCCACAGTAACCAACGGCTCCCGTTACTACTCATCTTTTCTTTCGTTTTCTTTCCAGGAAAATGAAAAAGAAAATTCAGAAAAAATTAATAAATAGGAAAATGAAAAAAAAAAAAAGAAGAGAAATAGAGATATAGAAATGCTGACGTGTTATTGATTTTTGCACATTTTCATTTCTTTAATTTGTCTGCTCTCTGGATCAGAACCGACATTTCTGATTCTTTCGTAAATGTAACAGTTGTTGACGATTTCGCCCTTTATCCATTCTAGTATTTGTCATGCCACTTTTCAAACACGCTTTTTTTTTTTTCTCCATTGGATTACCCAAATTACCCTTTTGTCTTTTCTATTACTATTTTACCCTTTATAATTTTTTTTTAACATAATTTTACCCTTTATAATTGAAGACCTAATTTATTTGTTGGGTAATTTTTTAATAGTCGTCAAACTTTAGAAGTTATTTTATTTAATTTGTCGCTAAAAATATTAAAATTTTTATTTGAGCTTCATTGGAGTTTCTACCACAAGATAATGGTAAGTAAAACAAATGAATGAATAATATGATGATATTTCATTATTGATCACAAATTACAACATTCAAATTATAAATTATCGAATAGAAAAGCTCATTTAGACACATGGGCTGCAAAAGAGCCGAGTCGAACACTAATCTGCTCGAATTCGGCTGGTTTATTAAACAAGTCTGAATTTTCAGTTAACGATTGGCTCGTTTGTTTATCGATCTGAGCTCCAGCTGAGCTTTTGTTGAGCGAATATCGAATAGCTCGCGAACAACTCAGCTCGTTACACATATTTTTTCGAACTGAGCTCTGTTCTACTAGAGCTCGGCTCATTTATTAAACGAGCGCGTTCGACCTCGATTCGTTAATTAAACGAGCTTGAATTTCCAACTCTCACTCAACTCGTTTGATTATCGATCCGAGCTTAAGTCGAACTTTTATCGAACGAACATCAAGTAGCTCACGAATAGCTTAGCTCGTTTGCAGTCCTCTTAGGACGAGCATTGTTCAAATCGATTGAACCAGAGTTTTTTGCAAACTTAACAAAATCTCAAAGCCAATAAATTAAAAACACTAGCAATATTTTATTTGTCTAGTTTACTTTAACCAAACAAAATTTATATTTGCACATTTAAATGATTTATTAAAAACGATTGAGAGGTGCAACTAGTGGGGTGTGTGGGGACCAAAAGTTCATTCAAAAAAAAAAAGACAAATCACGTGCAGGGGTAGAACAGTAATTGCAAATTCCTTGATTTTGAATAATAATTAATTAAAATTCCATCGCCCGGTCTTGGCGTCCCGGAGCTTTCCTCCTCCTTGTCTATAAAACCTCATTTTGGGAACTCTTTACCAAATCTATCAAATATCAAATCTTAAGACACACTCTCTCGCTCATTCAAAGCTGTTCTTCAACGTATTTCTTCAACTGTAAGTAACAAACATTCGTTTTGAATTTCAGTTTTTTTTTTGGGTTTTTATATATAAATAAATTTGATTTCTAGTTATTGTTCCTTAAGCTTAGTAGATTCAAATATTTTGCCCAAAACCAACTTAGATCCTTGTGTTGTCTGTATATATATAAATATAACTATAATTTCTGTATAGATTGATTGTTCTTAGGTAGCACCTTTTGTCCAAAATGACTACTAGCAGTTGTATTGGAATCTCAACAATGAAACCCTGTTGTAGAATTCTAATTGGGTCTAAAGGTTCTTCCCTTTTTGGGATTTCTTCCCCAAAGTCGAATAATCGAGTTTTTAATCATAATTTGTCGAAATCTCAATCAAAATCTACCAGTCACCGTAGATTTCATTGTTATAGTGTCAGTAATAGGTCCAGGATTATAGGTAACAAGAGTTTAGTCAATTCGAATCGTAGAGCTTTTAGTGTCTCTGATTTGAATTGGGGTCAATCCAAGGTTTCTAATTTTAGATCTAGTTTTCATGTAGATAATAAGGGTAGCAGCATAAGGGGTGTTTTAGTAATTCCCAAGGTAGCATCTGATTTTAGGAACCATTCAACATCAATAGAGTCTCATGTTAATGAGAAGGGATTTGAAAACATTTACATTCAAGGAGGCTTGAATTTGAATAAGCCTTTAGAGTTTGAAAGAATTGAATCTGAAAATAATGTCGCTGAAAATGATGAAAAGTCTAATAGGGTAGATATTAATGGGACTAGTGTGAACATAGATTATTTGAAAGGTTTGAATGAGACTTCTCGTAAGGCCGAGAGAGAGGTGTCTGAGATTGAAAAGGAGGCATGGAAGTTGCTTGAAGGTGCCGTCGTGAATTATTGTGGGAATCCAGTGGGGACGATTGCTGCTAACGATCCTGCTGACAAGCAACCAGTAAATTATGACCAAGTATTTATTCGTGATTTTGTTCCATCTGCACTAGCTTTTTTGCTTAATGGGGAAACAGAGATTGTCAAGAACTTTCTACTTTACACATTACAGTTACAGGTAATTTATGTTTATATATTTATACATTACCTTATGTATTCATTTGCATTTCTATAATATAGTATTGGTTAAATTTTTTGATTATTGGCTTGTTTAGTTGAGTTAATTTCTCCATTTATTGTCACTTTATTTCGCTTAAATTCTGTTATTTCAGCATAACACCCAAATACATATACAAATTTCATGATGAGTCCATTAGATCAATAAATTGAATAGGTTAATTTAGCTATCATCGTGAACTTAACAACTAATGTCAAGAAATTTTGTTGATTCAGTTTTATTGGTCAAATTAGTGGCTTCTCTCTTACAGAACCTAAAGGAATAACATAAGAGGTGCCAAAAATTTTGTTAGCATGATGGTCCGTAATCTGTATCATTTGTTATATTACCACAGCATTTTTTCAGAAGCATCATTGTTGAAATGGCAATTCATAATTTCCATCAGCTATTTTATAGTCTGAGTAAAAGCATGCAAATACACCCTACATACAACCCTTACTCAAAGTATTATTCTAGAGCAGCTGCAACAGCAATGCCTGTTGGATCTTTTGCATTATTGTTTTCACCCATTCCTCCATATACTGTACTACTGTCTTCAATTAAACTTGAGCTTCCTTCATGCTTTAGTGTTTTCTTATGAATGCATAAAGAATATGCGCAGTTTGTGTGCTCTGCATAGTTTGTACTGCAGGGCATGCTGAGCTTTGAGTCTCTGGATAGGAAATAATTAAGCTCATTGCTTGAAGTAGCTTAAATGATATAATAGCACGTTGCAGGGTAGCATATTGATCACTCATCTATAGTGGTTATTTTGTAAAATAAACAGTTGGAATGTTGCGTTTTCAGATAAGAAAAAACATGAAATTGGTAACCTGTTGAATGTTCAATTGTAATAATGCCTTTTCTTCTTTCGATTCTTTAGAGTTGGGAGAAGACGGTTGATTGTTATAGTCCTGGGCAAGGGCTGATGCCAGCAAGTTTTAAAGTCAGAACTTTGCCTCTGATTGGAAATGATGGAGCATTTGAGGAAGTTTTGGATCCTGATTTTGGTGAATCAGCAATTGGGCGTGTAGCTCCCGTTGACTCTGGTATGCCAAGCAGTCCTCATATTGTTGCTGTTTGATTTCTGCATGAATGAGTGTTTCTAGTTTCTTTGTCAGTTTATCTTTTTAAAATAGTTAGGGGCAGTATTTGAATCTGAAACTTATGTCCATCAACAGGGTTGTGGTGGATAATACTATTGCGAGCTTATGGGAAGATCACTGGTGACCATGGATTGCAAGAGAGGGTTGATGTACAGACAGGCATAAGGCTCATACTTAATTTGTGTTTGTCTGATGGATTTGACATGTTTCCTACTCTGTTAGTCACTGATGGTTCCTGCATGATTGATAGGCGAATGGGTATTCATGGACACCCTCTTGAAATCCAAGTAAGTTGAATAACAGTCGATTCAACTTTACATTAGTCAGCAAATTGATTTTTTTCTTTTTTACTTAGCCATTATGAAAACCTGATTGTTGTGCTCACTTGGAGTATCTATTAGGTATTAGCCTTTACATGCTTCTCTTATTCACTATGAGTGTCTGTGTTATGTTCCGCTGTGAATCCTGGCTTGCTTTTTATTCCTTTTCTTATTGGCCTTTCATTCCAAAACTTCAGTTTCTTCCTTCCTTAGTTCCCACGATGACATGCTTCTCTGTCATCGTTTTATCAGTTACCTGACTAATTGGATCTCTCTAGGCATTATTCTACTCGGCTTTACGCAGTGCCCGTGAAATGCTCATTGTCAATGATGGAACTAAGAATTTGGTGGCTGCTGTGAATAATCGACTCAGTGCACTCTCATTTCATACAAGAGAGTACTATTGGGTCAACATGAATAAGCTTAATGAGATATACCGCTACCAGACAGAGGAGTACTCAACAGATGCGGTCAACAAGTTCAATATATATCCAGATCAAATTCCTTCTTGGCTAGTGGATTGGATTCCTGAAGAAGGTGGCTACTTCATTGGCAATTTACAACCTGCTCACATGGATTTTAGGTTTTTTACTCTTGGGAATCTTTGGGCCATTGTTTCCTCATTGGGGACTTCAAAACAGAATGAGGGTATCTTGAATTTGATTGAAACCAAATGGGATGATCTTGTGGCTAATATGCCTCTTAAGATCTGTTACCCTGCTTTGGAATCTGAAGAATGGCGTATAATAACTGGCAGCGATCCAAAGAATACGTGAGGCTCTTTTATATGTTGTGTAGTTTAATTAGGACTCTAAGAATACCGGGGAATTTTTGTTTTCTGATATACTAATTCCTCCACCGTATATTGCAGCCCCTGGTCATATCACAACGGAGGATCTTGGCCAACCCTCTTGTGGCAGGTAATTTTCCAACTTTGTTGAAGTGTGTTATTTCGGACCTTGGATCGTTTCTTCTGAAATATTATTACCCCTTTGGAATAAATGAATTTTAGAAAATTTTGTGGAATTCATTCGTAAATCCACTTTTTAATGTTTTGAAGACCGAAAAACTTGGATTTAAATTTTAAAAATATTCACTTTAAATATGTTAAATTCATTTGCAAATGAATTATTTTATTATGAATTCTTTTACAAATGAATTATAAAATGCTAATTCATTAGACTTATTGCAATTACTGATTTTTTACTATTACTGTTATTATTCCAGTTCACACTGGCCTGTATAAAGATGGGGAGACCTGAATTAGCACAGAAGGCAGTCTCTTTGGCAGAAAAGAGGTTGTCGGAGGATAAGTGGCCTGAATACTATGACACGCGACATGCAAGGTTCATTGGTAAACAGGCCCGGCTTTATCAGACATGGACAATTGCTGGTTTCCTGGCTTCCAAAATGCTTTTGGAGAACCCAGAGAAAGCGTCATTGTTATTCTGGGAAGAGGACTATGAACTTCTCGAGACTTGTGTATGCGCCCTTAATCAAACTAGTCGGAAGAAATGCTCACGATTTGCTGCAAGATCGCAGGGCAACACTTGATCTCAATTTTTGAACTTTTCTGCTTTTAGCTTTAAGAAAGCAGTATTTTGCTGCTTTTATTAAAATAGCTTATTAGCAGACTAAAAAGTCAAGAATAAAACAGGTTTTAAGTTCAAAAGTGCTTAAAAGCTGCTTTTAGGGAATGTCAAAAACTTTCTAATAAGATGAGCATTCTCAGTTGGGATCGAAAGCCAGCTCAATTGGTAGAGCATTGACATCTTAAACCAGAGATCTAAGGTTCGAATCCTACTCCCTTTCCTCATAAGAATTAGGATATCTATGTTAAAAAAAAAAAAGAGCATTCTCAGCTCCAGTAACAAGAATAATCAATCCATTTGTGATCGGTTGTGTCATTGATTTGATAACAACTTAGTACCATTTTCAGCTTCTGACATTTATTCTACCTGATCTTTTTCGTTTTTTTGTCAGCAATTTATTCTTCCTTATCATTCATTTTAAGTACATGTACTAGATGGCTTTGATTTTTGAGAGCCACTAATATGTCTGTATGCATAACAATTGATCAATTTGGAATTTTATGTTCATGTACTTTGCTTCTGTACGGTATTCCAATATTAACAGCATTATATTTTTAGGTGAAAATTACTATTTCATTATTAATATATTTAGTTATAATTACTATTTTATCAATCTATTTTGACATATAATTGCTTTTCCATTATCACCTTTTAATTTAAATATACATTTTAATTACTGTGTCATTAATTTTGATTTTTTCCCATTAATTTGGCAATGGAAGATAAAATTGCAGAATTAACTCATTAAATTGATTTGGATTTTCATTTTTAATCTTTTTTGCAGTTTTAGTGTTTAATTTTAATGCATCTTAAATTTTTAATTTTTTTTAAACTAAAAATTTAACTTTAACACTTAAATAATTATAAACATTATAAATTATACTATAAAAATATATTAAAATGAATAAAAATTTAAAATACATAAAAAAATTCTTAATTTAATAAAATAAAATTAAAAAGTCACTATTATTATTTTAAATATTTTATTCCAAATGATATAAATTTTTAAAAATGCTTCTTAAATAATGTGCTAACCAACCTTTCATTGCAGAAACTTTAGCTTTGAGGTAATATTTCGTTTATGGTCGTGACTCTTTATTTGATCTGGGTTCTATTCTTACTGATTGTCAATCTTTATTTATTTATTTTTTATTTTTAATTCATCCAGTGAGAATAATTTAGAGTTTAGTTTGATTATTTGTGATTACTTAAAAATAATAATTATAGATATAAATCAAAAATAATTATTTATATTTCTATTATTTCTATTTCAACTATGGTATGAAAAATTATTTTGATTTATATCTATAATTATTTCAAAAAGACCTAATGAATGTCATTGCTCATTTTTTCATACCACAAATAGATTTAAGCTTATGAATGTTACAGATTAAAAATTATGCATCTTTGAATCGTGCAAGAAGAATAATAATGCAATTCACCAAACAAAGAAAAATTTGTCGCATGATTACAACAAATCATTTAAACAAAAGTAACTAAGAATTTTTAGCGTATTATTATTTTAATTTTATAAAAAAAAAAGTCAGTAACAATTTTTAGTTACTAAAAAAAGTACTTAAAATAATAATAGTGATTTTTAATTTTATCAAATTAAGAGTTTTTATTATATTTTAAGTCTTTATTAATATTAATATATTTTTATATTAGAATTTTAAATTTTTATATTCTGATTTTATAATTTTTAAGTGTAAAAATAAAGTTATTAGTAAAAAAAAAAAAATTAAGGTGCAGTAAAATTGAGTACTAAAGTTGCAAAAAGGGAAAAAATAAAAATTTAAGTCAACTTGAGAAATTAATTCCGAAATTTTTTACGTATGCCGTTGCCAAATTAACGGCAACATGTCAAAATTAATGACCTGGTGACTAAAGTGTATATTTAAGTCAAACGGTAGTGATAGCAAAGCAATGATAGAGTAATGAAATAATAATTATAATTAAACCTCAGTAATGAAATAGTAATTTTTTCTATTTTTAAACTTGTGTCTCGATAGCATTTTCCCCCATTTAAATGCCTTTCCTTTTTTTTTTTTCCTCCTGAGTTCAATGTGCGGTTTTTCCAATTTTTTTTCTTTCTTTTTCCCCATTAGAAACGCTTGGTTTGTGATAATTGGTTTGAAATTCACTAAACTTGTGACAATTTCTAGAGAATAATTGAACTGGGGACATGTATTTTTGTCTTTTGACCTTCGAGGAATATAGGAGGCAAATCAGGTCTAATTATCGGCTTGATACCCTTAGCTTTTAACTTTTAATTTGAATATTGTGAGTGTCCGTTCTTATTAATACAGGGACAAAAAAAAAAGGGCTTATTCGGGACACTAGTGATTGATTCAGTGCAAATGTGATTAATTTTATACTATCAAATTAGACGATCGAGTAGTGGTTTAGAGGGGAAAAAAAAAGGAAAGAACCAAAGTTGAAGAAAAGAAAAGAGATTTTATATAAAATACTAAAACCACTAGAGACATTATACATTATCCGAGCTACATTACTACTAATACTACTGCCACTTTTTGTATGGCCAAAATTCCCCATACCCATCCAGGGGGTTACAAAAAGCTAAGAAGCTAGGCACCAACTCCTCATCTACATATATGAAGCAACGTCGTCTTCTTCTTCACCTTCTTGTTTCCTGAACATATCGAGACGGGTATCGCCAAGTCGAAGAGAATAAGCAGCTTTCTTATAATCAGCCCAAGTGAATGGTCTATACAAGCAAGGCTTTGTGGCTGAAACCATCTCTGGTAATGCTGTAACCTTTGCATTTAGAGGTGGTGCAACAAAATAAGCCATTGACATCCTTGGCTCAATTGAATTGGTTAGAACTCTATGTTTCACACTCAAAAATCTCCCATTTGTCATAACCTGCGAGAAAAAAAAAACGAATATTACAGTTTTAAGTGACATGTTACCATTAATCCGAACAATGTCACAGACTAATAATAATAATTATTTACTAATTATAGGGAATAATTGGGTTAAGTTTCGGGAAAGATAAAAGAAATTTTTCTTTTAATTTTTTTGTAAATTTCTGAACAAGAAGAGAACATATGAAAGTCAGCTTCCAACGGTCCACAAAAGGAAAGTAAAAAGCTCCAAAGCTGAGCAGACAATATTTCCAGTTCCATTTATTCTGAATCAAACGAATCATTAATCATTCCAATTACTCAACCTTCCTTTTCTCATTGGTTATAAACTCATGTTTTTGGGTCCCACTCACCATATCCATAACCTAATCCATTTGCGGCAGGGACACTTCCCATCAATCCCACTTTTACCATCTCTTTTTTTCCCTGTTAGTTTTCATTTGTTTGGCAAAATAATATTTACATAACAATATTATAAAATTATACGAAATTATTGCAATTCAAAACAAAGAATTAATGTTAGTCTCAAATTTTTTTAGAGGTCTTTTATGTCTTTAATATTTAATAAAAATATTTAGACATTTAATAAAAATAATTTAAAAAATTAATGATTTTATCAAAAATAGTTGAATTTTTTTTTTAACTCAAAGAAAGTAACAAAAATTAATAAGAATTAGTTGATTTTTTTTTTTTTCATTTGCCAGAGAAGACAGAGTTTGTAAAAAAATAGTAAATTTTTTAAAATTTCAAAGCCTAAAAAATAGAGGCCTGTACAAATATTTTTCTTACACGGCGGACTGTTTATTTTAATGAAGTAAAATTAAGATTAATATAAATAATGAAATAATTATAATTATGAAAAAAAAAAAGGAAGTAGAAAATGAAAAAAAAAGGGGACCAACCTGTAAAATGTCACCAACATTAACACAAAAAGCCGTGGGGTCAGGAGAAATAGGGACCCAAACACCGTCATTTAAGGAAATCTCGAGGCCAGCAACATGGTTAGATCTAAGAAGAGTTAAGATCTGAGGGTCAGAATGCTCTCCAAAGCCAACTGTATTGATGTAAGAAGAAGATGACGTGTCGCTATCGTTGTTGCAGCAAGGAGGAGGAATAGGAGGGTAGTGATTAAGCCTGAGAATAGAGTCACTATCAACGTCTCTGATTAGCTTACTAAACACTGATGTTTGTGGGACCCTTAGCCCCTCTGCCATTAGATCTAATAGCTCACATGCCACCTCTCTAACTGCTTCTATGTAACCACTCACAGCAGACCTGTCACATACATACAACCCACATCATCATCATCTTCATACATACTCCTAACCTGTCATACTATTTATTAATTTTTTTTATTCTATTATTATTATTCTTTTATTTAAAAAAAATTCTACTCCTCTCTATTTTCACATGCGAGTTTTTTTTTTTTTCTTTTCTAACTTATACTGTAAATTATTTATATTAAATTTAAAAATCAGTTTCATGACAATTCACATAATTTAACTATATATTATAAATTAAATATAAAATAACTGAGACCGTTAAATTTATAATCAGATAAATTTATAACACAAGATTGATTTTTACCATTCTTAAAATTAATTTCCAAGTCAATACAAATAACTTACGGTAAATAAAAAAAAAAATTTCTTGCGAAAACCGAGAGGTGTAGAAAAGCTAATATATATATATATATATATATATTTTTTTTTTTTTTGATTTGATTGGACCTTCTGGATATATCTCTATGACTTGTCAATCTGTTTCTTTCTTTCTCCAATACATCTTCCGTGTCAAAGTACATTTATCTTAGTATTATTTTTCTTAAATCATGATCGTACGAATTTTTTTCGTTTATATTTATGTTTAAAAAAAGTACATTTATTAACTGTCGTAAAATTTCACTTATTTAAAAATTAAATTTTATTCTAAAATCTAAAAAACTTAAGGTCAAAATTAGTATCAAATTTTACCAAAAAATTATATTCTGAGTAGCCAATTTTATTGATATCACACTCTGTAATTGAAAAAATTTCAATTTTGATGATCAAATTTAATGTGAAACTATATAAATAGCCTATGTTCCATGTACGCTGAAACGGGAAAACATCGAACCAGAGATCAAAATTTTTTTAAGCTTCATTCTTATTTATTAATTTCGGAGAGAAAAATTTCTGTTTTTAAAAAAGGAAAAAATTTTGATAATAGAAAATAATATTAGATACGCTTGTTAATTGAATTAATGAAATAATAATGTACGCGCCAAAAATGGAGCGTTGGAGAGGGAAGTGGAGAAAGAAGTGACAGAGAAGTGTCGGAAAGAGAGGATCCCACCCTATAGGAGACTAGCTAGCTAAGCTTAGCTTCTACAATCCTCTATAGTACAATCCTCTATAGTCCCGACTCCCATGTGATTTTGGGTCTTCTTTTTAAACCACAAGAGATGTACAATCCGCCATATATGTCACGTGTGTTACATTTTTATTTGTCTTCCATTTTCATTAATTTTTAAAATCAAAACTTGCATTTCTAAAAAAAAAAAATTTAAAACTTTTTGTATTAATATTCTAATAATAATAATTTTTAAACCCCACTCAAAAATATATTTTATTTAGGGTATAATGGTCAATTTTTAGTTTAAATAAATAAAAATACGTTATTTACTTGCTTACAAAAATCTAGACTCAAAAACCTCAATTCTTAATACTAAAAAATATAATTTTTTATTTAAAAATTTCATTTATTTGTTACATGCCTTTATTTAAATAATATAATAAATACACTATGTGAGTGGGAAAAAAAAAAATCTAATTAGTATTTTTTTCCCTAAATTTAGAGGTGAGAGTATTTGACCCGTCTGAATCATAAATACATTTTACACTAAAATATTTATTATCTGGTTTGTAAATACACTTATTTGACATTAGGACGTAACTTCGGGTATATCTAATTAGTATTCTTAAATTTTAAAAAAAAGATCCTAGAAAGTAAAATACTACGTATATATCTATATTTTATAGAAAAACTTGTAATAAAAGTGCTAATATTAAAAATTTGAGTTATTCCTATTATATAAACCACCTCATTATTTATGGCTTTTAAAAAACATATATAAATTATGCATAGATACATTTCCAATTTACCACCTTTTATGTTTATATAATTACAATCACGAAGCTTGAATTGCATGCAGAATCAAGAACCAAATAAAATGCCCTAATATGAAACAAAAAGAATATATTTTCAATCTATTATGAAATATATACACAAAATAATAATATAATTAAAAGGAGTACCTGAACTGAATAGGGTCATTGGAGATAGTTTGAGATCTTTGAGCAATGGAGTTAGGATGAGCATGAAGAAGAAGATACTCAACTTCACCAACATCACCATTAAAGCCAATAGTCTTGCAGCCATAACCAAAAGGATTAGCAGGACCTGAAAGCTGTTTTTCAAGAACTGGTTTTGCAAAAAAGTTGAGACTTTCTTTTTCCATTTTCTGTATAATTTCTTGAGAAATTCCATGATTTTTCACTTTAAAAAAACCAAATTCTTCACAAGCATCAACGATTTGATTGGCCAGCTCTGCTCTAGTAGTACTGTTATTATTATTAGCAGCCATTGATAGGTCTATTACAGGCAAATCAACGGCTTGGATTTTTTCACTTCGAAAATTTGGTGTTGGAGATGCCACCACCATTTTTTATGTATCAATGGAAGATTGAAAGAAAAGGGATTTTCCTTTTTTTTTTTTTTCAAGACAGAAATGAAGGATTTGGTGGAAGTAAAAGGAGAGTCTGCTTGTGCTGAATATATACGAGAGAGGAGGGAGAAGGGGAAGGAGAATCTTATATAATAATAATAATAATAA
>CATIWJ010270941.1:0-12418 GCA_949640765.1 Croton laevigatus | reverse complement strand
GTTTTTGTTTTCATGCAACTAGAGCCACCTGCCTTCAGGAAGAGTGCTCCCAAGTGTTGATTATAGGATTAGCCAATTGCTTAAAGTGATCTCAAGATTCATAACCAGCCTCTTCCGGAGTTGAACGTAACATGTACTGCTTTCATGAGCTTGTTTTGTAACTCAGGACAGTTTTACATTAGTCAATTGGGATAACTATAGTCTACAATCAGAAAGAAGAGATCCAAACTCACTCGGATCCATTTCAAAGCTGGAGGATATCGAAAATAACTGAAGTGAATCAATCAAATTTGATTGTCCTACCCACAAGATAGAGCAAAGCGCGAGCTAACCCTTCAGCAATAGGCAAGTGTCAAACTCCCTTCGACGTTACCTGATGCAGCAACAAAAAATTCACCAAGGTGATGATTGCGACCCACAAAAACGAATGACATACCATATTAAATCCAGCTTGAAGACCAAATTTCAAATGAATTTTCTGATCTCAGTGCAAACGAATGAAAAAAACGAAGGTAGTGAAAAAGAAAGGAAATTAATATGTAATATGGAGCAAATTTATTGAATTCGTACTTCTGATATCCATACACTGCTGCATCATCTAAAAATCCTTAATTGAATGCAGTGTTAATTAAATAAACATAAAACGAAATTAATCTACTTCACACTTATAATACACATTTTAGTGGTTATGGGAATTCCAAAGCCATACACAGTTGCCAACCCTAATCGTAAGCTAAATAAATGAGGGGAAAAGGAAGAACTAGAAGATCAATACATAAAGTGAAATTCCCCACAAGAAAATCTCGAAAAAAAGCGAAAGGGTTGTCAAAGCCACCAATTGCCAACTACCCACTTCTAGCTGATGCTTGTAAGGCTGAAGAAGGAACCATAGCAGTCTCAGCACCACCACCACTATCATGCTCACCATTATCACACACAAAACAAGCCAGTGGAGTAGGGGTTTTATCTCAAGTTGAGGAGGGTGATTGGTGATCAAATCAATAAACGTGGAAACAGCAAAAAGTACGAGAAAAAGTGCAAAAAGCCAAATTGAACTCAATGCAAATTGATCAAGGCTGGCACTTTCTGTGTAAACTGTTGGGATAAATGAATTGATGTTTTATCTCTAATATTGTTTTGGTTTTCAAGCATATTTATCTGCTAAATTCAAGACGCCATGGCAGTACTCTCTAGATATTTGTTCTCTAGATATTTGTATATCTTTGACTTAACCTCTAGTCTAGATATTTTTCTGGCCAAATATATAAATTGGTACCTAAACTTTTACATTTTTCAGGTGGATGTCTGAACTTTCTAAATGTTCCATTACGTAGTTCATGTTTAAAATTTTATAATAAATACACAATTGAAAATGTGTCAAACTATTATTTGACCTATTTTTAATTATTTGAACCTAAACTTTTGAAAATAACCAAGTTAACAACTAAATTAGTAATTTTCAGTAAAATTTACACTATTTCAGATGCATGATAGCGCGTGAAAATCACACACCAATTTAATCTGTCGGATAAGCTGTTACAAAAACTATAGTGACTAGACTCTCCTCATTCAGCGAATATTTCTTCTCCGTTACTAGCTAATACTTCAAAAGTTGTGACATTACTAAAAAAAATTTATTAAGCAAGTGTTTGCAATCATTATCTAACTTGTGTTTATAAAATATGGAGCAATTTTATTGAAGTTGTTCTTTTAGCCATACACAATTTGGAGGTTCTTGAAATTCTAAAGCCATATACAGTTGCTAACCCTAATTTTAAGCTAATTAAATTGAGAAAAATAAAGAACTAGAAGATCAACATAGAGGGAAATCCCCCATAAAAAAATCTCATAAAAATTGAAAAAATCAATGAAGCCACAAATTGCCAACTAGCTACTTGCACCTAATGCCACCATTATTACACACAAAACAAGACATGTGCAACAGGAATTTACAGTACAAGTTGTGGAAGCTGACCAAATCAATCACGTTTAAAATTAGGAAACAACAAAAATAGGAGAAAAGGTGAAGAAAGCTAAAATCAACTGAAAGCAAAAGGTGGTAATTTCTAGTAAAATGTGGGGTATATGAATTGAATGATTTACTAAATTGATGTCATCTCTAATATTAACATAAATATTTGCTTAATTCGAGATGCCATAAACAGGTTGGTGCATAGCAGATAGTCGGTAAACAACATGCTCTTATTTGCGTAATTTATATCTCCCTTAAAAAAATGCCATAAACAATAAACTTTTAAATAATAAAATGAATGGATTGAATCATTTTAAATATGTCTTATTAGTAAAAAAAATATTTTAATTTATATTAATTATCGTATTTTTTCAGGATAATTTATTTAAGACATTTTTAACAAATTAAACTATTACTAATTTCAAATTATCAAGGGGAAAAAAAACTATTTCTAAGTTTCAATCGGTGATTATTAATAGTAATAATTGAACTTTGGTTATAATTATAATAGTAAGTGTACTATGATTATATTATATGTTTATACATACAATATGATTATTAACAGTAGAGTTTAAACTATTATTAACTTCAAATCCATTAATAGGATAGGAATTTTGGTATGATTGGTTTAGGTTTTGATTTTAAATCCTATTAGATTATTATTGTAACTTTAGAAATTTTTAATAATTGATTTAGGGTTTGATTTTTAATTTTAATTATATTGTAATTTATTTTGTTCTCAATATAAAGTGTTTCTTTTGTGTAATTTCTTGCATAGATTAAAGTTTATATATATAATTCATATATTAATATGGAAGATTCAATTTTTTTTTTTTTTGACATAGATATCATATTTACTTGGGGGATATGAGAAAAGGGATTGATAAGCCTCGAATAGGTACTTTACCACAAGACTACCTCTTAGGCTTATATGGAAGATTCAATTAATTATTTTGAAATTTCACAAACCGAATGGAAAGTATTTTATCAAAATACTTCAATTCATCTAAATCTGGAAAGTATATGAAATTGTTATTGGCCAATAACAAAGTATTAATATAAGATGCTGATAAATGGTACGACAACGTATCAGTACGCTCCACTATTTTTGTACTTTTGGACTCCATTCATTTTTTATCTTGGGTGTGATTAAATGCAGACATATTGGTACGCCACGTGTATTTAATCATTACTATTAATATAATTGTTATTTAATATCAATGAATTTTCAGCTTATTGAATTTTCAATTTAATATATATTACAATTAAATTAGTTTGTCACCCAGTATTTTTCTCAAACCTTGATAAGCTTGACAAGTTCTATTGATTTTCGTTTATTGAAGCCACTTAGAAAAAAAAAATTCGCATTTATAGAAAACATAAATGGAATCATAGAAATTCATGTGAGGATGAATTTTTTTACTATTCGGTTTATTTATAGCCCTAGCTACCACCTTGTATGTGATGGGATTCGAATCAAAGACACTGAGCTCGTAGGCACCACAATGGAAAATGGTAAAGTTAATAAAATATTTTTAAAAGATATTAAAATTTAAAAAAAATTACATTTAAACTCTAAGAAAAATGATAAAAAATAAAAGATATTCAAAATTTATAAATAATAATTTAATAATTCATAAAAATTAAAAATTAAACTTACATTAGTAAAAAACAATAATATAATAGATCACTAACTACATAATAAAAAAAATTCTTAAAATTACAAGATTTAGAATAATACAAAATATGACAATAAATTAAAAAAAATACATAAAAACAAATAATCTCGTGCACATTAAAAAGAAAAGTACTACCTATAAAAAAAGGAATAAGAGGAAATATCTTTGTCTAAAATGCCTCTCATAAAATTTTTAATCTACCAAAATTATATTCTAGTTTTGGATTTGATTGGTTAAATTTAGAATGCAAACATCAATTTTTTGAATATTTTTACCTAAAATGTCCCTATTAAAATTTTTAATTTACTAAATTATTTTTTAATTTCAAATTTAATTGCTTAAATTTTAAATTACAAATCCCATTTTAAATCTAAATTATCTTCCTCACTACATTTTTTGTGTGTGTCTTGAAGCTTGCTATACTACTCCTTTTATAGGAGAAGCAAACCACCTACCTAACTTTGAAATATTTTATTTCCTACTTCTCTCTCAATTATTGTTTGCAATATTACTACTCTAATCTCATGTTTCTCTCTGAAATATTAAAATTTCTAGCAAACTCATGTTTTTATGTTTTTTCTTTTCATGCTAATTATCAGGTTAATCATTTCTTAAAGATATGGAGCTGGTTGCATTCATTAATGGTCATTTTTGTAATAATAAGTCAATAATGATTATTAGTTTTTAATCCTATAAAAATTAATTTTTGAAAGATATATCTAACAAAAATATTTTTAAATTTTTAATATTAGTGAACTAATAAAAATTTGTTTCCAAAATCTTCAATTTTTATCAAATAATCTCATTTATTAATATTCAATGAATTTAAATTTTCTATTTTTAAATTTTAACTTTGACTCTATCAATTATATTAAATTTTCAAGTGTTGATTATAGGATTAGCCAATTGCTTAAAGTGATCTCAAGATTCATAAGCAGCCTCTTCTGGAGTCGAACGTAACTGCTTTCATGAGCTTGTTTTGTAACTCAAGACAGTTTTACATTTGTCAATTGGGATAACTATAGTCTACTATCAGAAAGAAGAGATCCAAACTCACTCGGATCAATTTCAAATCTGGAGGATATCGAAAATAACTGAAGTGAATCAATCAAATTTGATTGTCCTACCCACAAGATAGAGCAAAGCGCGAGCTAACACTTCAGCAATAGGCAAGTGTCAAACTCCCTTCGACGTTACCTGATGCAGCAACAAAAAATTCACCAAGGTGATGATTGCAACCCACAAAAACGAATGACATACCATATTAAATCCAGCTTGAAGACCAAATTTCAAATGAATTTTCTGATTTCAGTGTAAACAAATGAAAAAAACGAAGGCAGTAAAAAAGAAAGGAAATTAATATGTAATATGGAGCATCATCTACACTGCTGATATCCATACACTGCTGCATCATCTAAAAATCCTTAATTGAATGCAGTGTTAATTAAATGAACATAAAACGAAATTAATCTACTTCACACTTATAATACACATTTTAGTGGTTATGGGAATTCCAAAGCAATACACAGTTGCCAACCCTAATCGTAAGCTAACTAAATGAGGGGAAAAGGAAGAACTAGAAGATCAATACATAAAGTGAAATTCCCCACAAGAAAATCTCGTAAAAAAGCGAAAGGGTTGTCAAAGCCACGAATTGCCAACTACCCACTTCTAGCTGATGCTTGTAAGGCTGAAGAAGGAACCATAGCAGTCTTAGCACCACCACCACTATCATGCTTACCATTATCACACACAAAACAAGCCAGTGCAGTCGGGGTTTTAGCGCAAGTTGAGGATGGTGATTGGTGATCAAATCAATAAACGTGGAAACAGCAAAAAGTACGAGAGAAAGTGAAAACAGCCAAATTCAACTCAATGCAAATTGATCAAGGCTGGCACTTTCTGTGTAAACTGTTGGGATAAATGAATTGATGTTTTATCTCTAAGATTGTTTTGATTTTCAAGCATATTTATCTGCTAAATTGAAGACGCCAAGACAGTACTCTCTAGATATTTGTATATCTAGATATTTGTATATCTTTGACTTAACCTCTAGTCTAGATATTTTTCAGGCCAAATATATAAATTGGTACCTAAACTTTTACATTTTTTCAGGTGGAGGTCTGAACTTTCTAAATGTTCAATTACACAATTCATGTTTAAAATTTTATAATAAATGCACATTTGAAAATGTGTCAAACTATTATTGGACCTATTTTTAATTATTTGCCCCTAAACTTTTGAAAATAACCAATTTAACACCTAAATTAATAATTTTCATTAAAATTTACACTCTTTTAGACGCATGGTAGCACGTGAAAATCACATACCAACTTAATCTGTTGGAGAAGCTGTTACAAAAACTATGATGACTAAACTCTCCTCATTCGGCGAATATTTCTCCTCCGTTACTAGCTAATACTCCAAAAGTTATGACATTAGTACAAAAAAAAAAATTATTAAGCAAGTGTTTGCAATCATTATCTAACTTGCATTTATAAAATATGGAGCAATTTTTTTGAAGTTATTCTTTTACCCATACACATTTTAGAGGTTCTTGAAATTCTAAAGCCGTATACAGTAGCTAACCCTAATTTTAATCTAATTAAGTTGAGAAAAATAAAGAACTAGAAGATCAACAATAGAGCAAAATTCCCCATTAAAAAATCTCATAAAAATTGAAAGAATCAATAAAGCCACAAATTGCCAACTAGCTACTTGCACCTAATGCTTGAAAGACTGAATTAGTAGCCAGAGCAGTCTCATCACCGCCACAACCGCCGCCATGATACTCACCATTATTACACACAAAACAAGACATGTGCAACAGGGGTTTTATAGTACAAGTTGTGGAAGCTGACCAAATCAATAACATTTAAAATGAGGAAATAGGAAAAATTGGAGAAAAGGATAAGAAAGCTAAAATCAACTGCAAGCAAAAGGTGGTACTTTCTAGTAAAATGTGGGGTATATGAATTGAATGATTTACTAAATTGATGTCATCTCTAATATTAACATAAATATTTGCTTAATTCGAGATGTCATAATCAGGTCGTTGGTGCATAGTAGAGTCGGTAAACAATCTGCCCTCATTTGCGTAATTTATATCTACCTTAAAAAAAATGTCATAAACAGTAAACTTCTAAATAATAAAATGAATGGATTGAATCATTTTAAATATATCTTATTAGTTAAAAAATATTTTAATTTATATTAGTAATCGTACTTCTTTGGATAATTTATTTAAGACATTTTTAACATATTATACTATTACTAACTTCAAATTGTCAGGAAAAAAAAACTATTTCTAAGTTTCAGTCGGTGATTATTAATAGTAATGATTGAACTTTGGTTATATTTATACTATAATTATAATACTAAGTGTACTATGATTATATTATATGTTTGTACGTACAATATGATTATTAACAAAAGAGTTTAAACTATTACCAACTTCAAATCCATGTAATGTACTTAATAGGATAGGAATTTTAGTATGATTGGTTTATGTTTTGATTTTAAATCCTAATATATTATAATTGTAACTTTAGAAATTTTTAATAATTGATTTAGGGTTTGATTTTAAATTTTTAATTATATTGTAATTTATTTTGTTCTCAATATAAAGTGTTTCTTTTGTGTAATTTCTTGCATAGATTAAAGTTTTGTTATATAATTCATATATTAATATGGAAGATTTAATTGATTATTCTGAAATTTCACAAACCGAATGGAACATTACAGTATTAGTGCTCAAAATTATTTTATCAAAAGATTTCAATTCATCTAAATCTGGAAAGTATATGAAATTGTTATTGGCCAATAACAAAGTATTAATATAAGATGCTTACATATAGTACGACAGCGTATTAGCACGCTCCACTATTTTTGTACTTTGGACTCTATTCATTTTTTATTTTGGGTGTGATTAAATACAGACATACACCCACGCCACGTTTATTTAATCATTACTATTAATATAATTGTTATTTAATAATATCTCCGTTTTTTTCAGGTTTTTTACATTTTTATTTTTGGTTTTTTTTTATTATTTACATTTTTATTTATAGTAAGTTTTGTAATTGTTTATTATTATTTCTTTATTGATATTGGTGAAAAAGTAAATTTTTTAAAAAATTAATAATTATTTATTATTATTTCTATTTTTGTATTCATAAAAAGTTGATTTTATTGATATTGGTGAAAAGTAAATGTAAAGAATCCAAAAAAACGGAGATAATATCAATGAATTTTCAGCTTATTGAATTTTCAGTTTAATATATATTACAATTAAATTGGTTTGTCACCCAGTATTTTTCTCAAAACTTGATAAGCTTGACAAGTTCTATTGATTTTTGTTCATTGAAACCGCTTATACTTTAAAAAAAAAAAATTCACATTCATAAAAAAAGAAAAATAGAATCATAGAAATTTATGTGAGGATGAGCTTTTTACTATTCGGTTCGTTTACAGTCCTAGCTACTACCTTGTACATGATTGTATTCGAACCAAAGGCACTGAGCTCCTAGGCACCACAATTGAAAATGGTAAAGTTAATAAAACATTTTTTTACAAGATAGTAAAATTTAAAAAAAAATTACATTTAAACTCTAAGAAAAATGATAAAAAAAATAAAAGATATTCAAAATTTATAAATAATAATTTAGTAATTCATAAAAATTAAAAATTAAACTTACATTAGTTTAAAAAAAAATAATATAATAGATCACTTACTACATAATAGAAAAAATTCTTAAAATTACAAGATTTAGAATAATACAAAATATGAACAATAAATAAAAAAAAATACATAAAAACGAATAATCTCGTTCACGTTAAAAAGAAAAGTACTACCTATAAAAAAAGGAATAAGGGTGAATATCTTTGTCTAAAATGCCTCTCATAAAATTTTTAATTTACTAAAATTATATTTTAGTTTTGAATTTGATTGGTTAAATTTAGAATACAAATATCATTTTTTGAAATATTTTTACCTAAAATATTCCTATTAAAATTTTTAATTTACTAAATTATCTTTTAATTTTAAATTTAATTGCTTAAATTTTAAATTACAAATCCCATTTTAAATCTAAATTATCTTCCTTACTACATTTTTTGTGTGCGTCTTGAAGCTTGCTATACTCCTCTCCTTTTATAGGAGAAGCAAAGCACCTACCTAACTTTGAAATATTTTCTTTCCTACTTCTCTTTCAATTATTGTTTGCAATATTACTACTCTAATAATCTCATGTTTCTCTCTGAAATATTAAAATTTCTAGCAATCTCATGTTTTTATTTATTTATTTATTTATTTTTTCATGCTAATTATCAGGTTAATCATTCCTTAAAGATGGAGCTGGTTGCATTCATTAATGGTAATTTTTGTAAGGGAAATTTACAATTTCCTCCCTAGTTTTTACCTATATTTATATTTTTCTCCTTATCTTTTTTTTTCCAGACAAAAAACTCCATGTTTTATATTTAAGTTGATAAAAATGCCCTTTCTGCCTATTTTTGCTGTTAAAATAACAGTAGAAGGACCACAATGTAATTTTACGAGTTGTTAAAAAAAATAATAAATAAAGGTACTAAATTGATATTTTTCGCGGACTGAAATGAAATTAGGCCTTCTTCTTTAATGGCCTTCAGAAAACCCTAGCCGCCCGCCCCCCTCCGCCGCCGATGTACAAACAAGACCATTTCGATTTTCTGGCGAGCAGTTATATTTCTCGGTTAGCTTCAAGACCATTTTCGATTGATTTTCATCGGAAAATCAACGAAAACCTAAAATACCTCTGAAAATCATCACAAATACAATGAAAACCACTCGATTTCGGCAAGAAATTGCTGAGAGATTTGCTAATTTTTTCGACATGGTTCTGCAACTCGCAAAAAACAAGACCTCCATAGAAGCTGAAGCTCGACTGAAAATCAACTATTCTCAATGGAAAATTGACGATTCTCAACGGAAACAAAACCTCGAAGCTTCAAACCTCTATAGAAGCTCCATGGAAACAAAACCTCACAACAATTCCACGATTTTCAACGGAAAATCGATTATAAGTCGTTCACGAAGGTAGCCAAGATCGAATATACGTGTTTTTCGTTCCGGCTATAGATCGGCAAAAACTCCACCACCATCTGAAAGTTGAGAATGAGAAGAGCCCAAATCTGTCCTCACTTCCGTCGTTCGACCACTGGAGGTCCCCGGAAAATCAGTTTGAAGCTAACGGTGAACAGTGTCTCGCCTTCTCTCTCTTCGGTCCTCGGAACTGGTATTTTTAGGCGACAAGCCCTACGTCAATTGAAAGCTCTCCTCGAGAGGAATCGACCGGTGCCTTTGGATCTAGCATCCGACCACCAGGCTCGCCGAAAAGTTGATTTAAAGAAGACAATGAACAGTGTCGGCCGATAGGTTAAAGAAGAAGAAGGGAAAATTAGCATATCAGTCCTTCATTTGTTCATCATTTTCAAAAAGACCCATAAAATTACATTTTGGTCCTTCTACTATTATTTTAACAGCAAAAATAGGCAGAAAGGGCATTTTTATCAACTTAAATATAAAACAGGGAGTTTTTTGTTCGAAAAAAAAAAGACGGGGAGGAAAATGTAGATATAGGTAAAAATTATGGAGGAAATTGTAAATTTCCCTTTTTGTAATAATAAGTCAATAATGATTATTAGTTTTTAATCCTATAAAAATTAATTTTTGAAATATATATCTAACAAAAATATTTTTAAAATTTTAATACTAGTGCACCAATAAAAATTTGTTTCCAAAATCTTCAATTTTTATCAAATAATCTTATTTATTAATATTCCGTGAATTTAAATTTTCTATTTTTAAATTTTAACTTTGACTCTATCAATTATTTTAAATTTTCAATTTTAAAAAGCATAATAAATAGAATAGGATTTAGTTATTTAATATTTAGTTTTATATATATATATATAAAGAATTTATTTATCATATGATAACGCTATTTTCAGAGTAATTTTTACCATTTTCAGAGCAATCTTTATTTTATAATATTAAATTTACTTTTTTTTAAATAAAATTAATATTAAATTTACTTAAATACCTTCAACTCATTAAACTTGAAAAAATATATATATATACCGTTAACCAAATTTTAGTTAATAATAATACACACTTCAAAAAAAAAAAAAATAATAAATAAAGCCACGTATTCCTACCTCCTTGAAAGCCAGCCACAATCCTTTGACTCTCGTTCTCTCTCTCTCTCTACTCTGTTTGAGCAAAAATCAAAGATATTTTTTATTAAAAGTAAAATCTGATCAATTTAGTGTAATAGAAGAACCGTTTCAGCTATCATCTCCAGTTTGATTTCTTTGCTCAGTTCTATTAGATTTCTACTAAAAAATTCAGTACAAAAGTTATAGATTCTCTAGGTGGATGATACAAAGTTAAGAACAATCGCCATTGATAAAGTTTCAATCATCTGCCGATCGGAGCTTTCTCTTTCTCTGTTTCAGCTACGCTTGCTTTGAATTAATTAATTTGTGATGACGTTGTTTGCTATTTTTACTGAGTATTCATTATTATAGTTTTCTTGTTTGTGGATGTTGGTTTCTTTCCATGAATTTTCCTAAAATTTCAAAATCAAATGTTAACATTCTTTTTTACAGCAAATATTAAAATAGCTCTGAAATAGCAAAAGTTACTCTGAAAATGGAACCACTCTTTTGTTATCGATATATTATTGAAGTCGATGAGCCTTGGGACGTGGTGATAGTTTCGGCTGGAAGGTCTACAGAACCATCAACATGGCTATAAACATCATAGCCTTGAAGAACAGGAACAATAAGAGAACGCCAAAGCAGAAAATTGGTAAAGGACAGAGCTTCACTAACATAGTTACGGATATCGGAAACAGAACTTCAAGTACAATTATCTATTTTGAAGAGATGATTTAAAAAAAAATATCTCCAATAAATTCTCTATATTTATATTTTAGATTAGAGAGTTGATTTGTAGTGAGCCAAATCAACTCTCTACTATAAAATATTTCAATTCTCTATATTATAATTTTCTCTTTCATCTTTTCAATACTTTCTTCAATTTTATATGCATTAAATATTTATTAGATAAAGTAAAATAAAAATTAAAAATATAAAGAGTCTGTTAGAGTTATACAAATTTATTTATTTTTTATATTTAAAAATTTTTTAAAATGCTATTTATTATGTAAAAGATATTTTTTATAAGAGAGAGAATGTTACTCTGTTAGCTACCTGCCTTTTTTGGGAATATTTTTGTTTTAGAATGTACTGCTTAAAACGCAAAACGGCAGCGTTTTAAGCGAAAAAAACCCCAAAACCTAACTCCTCTTTGGTAAAATAAAATCACGCAGAAACTCCTAAAAAAAAAAAGCACAAAACGTTAAATATCAGCTCGCCTCGCTGCTCCTTTTGTTCGCCTGCGACGGTTTCCGTTCGCTGTCAAGGATTCGGACGACGGCGCAATTCCACTAAAGTCGCTGCCGCTGCTCTGCTCTTCTGTTTAGTGTATGTAAGCAAGTGATTTTACTGATATTAGGGTTTATTGCTAAAAACTGTGGTATTGAAATTGGATGGATAATTTTCTTTAAATTGTAATTTTGTGCCACTTATTGTATTCTTGAAATTTCTTCAGTTTTCAGGAGAAACAGAAATAATTTAGGAAGCATTTTGCTCATTTCAATATATTTTCTTGAAAATGTACCTGGGACACCGAGTTTAATGATGGTTGATGATTGATGAAGAT
>CATIWJ010270809.1:0-15837 GCA_949640765.1 Croton laevigatus | reverse complement strand
AATCTAGAATGATCTTATGACTACTATAAATATAGTAGCCCACCATGTAACTTTAGATGAATGAATGAATAAAATCATTTTAACCATCCTCCAAAGAAAGTAGAAAGCCATCTATTCCCATTTCTAAAACTCTTCCTATCTACCTATATCCCATCACTACTAAATCCCATCTACATAAAACCAACTACATAAAACCATCTTTCTATTATATTTTATTCAATACACCCCACTAGCTACCATTTAAAATATTTTTCTATCAAGAAGTTTGGCTTGTCCAAAAATTGGAACACTTATTGCACAGTATAGGTGATGTCAGTTTGGCTATTGGTGAGGTAGAGCAGCTGCTCTATTAACTTTCTATAGGATATTTCGTCTTCAAGTAATGGGGTAGAGGAGTTATCAAAATCATGGAATTTGTTGGTCAAATGAGTGGAAACTGGCTTGCATTCTAAGGTGTACTTCTTTTGACAAAGGTTAACACCCTTTGTATTTCTAGGAACTTCAAAACCAAGGAAAAATTTTAAGGAACTAAGATCCTTAAATTTAAAAGAGTCATGCAAAAAGGCTTTGATTTGAGTGATAGCATGAACGTCATTACTGGCTAGAAGAACATCATCTATATATATGAGAGGGGTGATTAAGGAAGTACCATTTTCCTTGATGAACATAAAACTATCAGCATGAGCAGATTTGAAGCCTTAAGAAAGAAGAGCATTAGTGAGTTTGAGATGCCACTATCAACTAGCCTACTTCAAATCATATAGGGATTTTTGTAATTTGCAAACAAGTGGTTGTGTAGTAGAGCTTTTGATTTGAAGAGCCGGTGGCAAAGACATATAAACTTCTTTATGGAGATCTTCATGAAGAAATGAATTATTATTTCAAATTGCTCTAAAAACCATCCATTAGCAGCAGAAATGGCCAAATGAGTTTAGTCATTTTAGCAAGAGAGCTGAATGTGTCCAGTTAGTCAACACTCTCTTATTGAGTGTAACCTTTGGCCACTAGTCATGCTTTATACTGCTTAATAGTGCCATTACTGTGGTATTTAACCAAGAAAACCCACTTACAGCCTATTGGAGTTTTATTAGGAGACAAAGGAACAATAGTCCATGTGTTGTTAGCTTAAAGAGCATCGAATTTAGTGGTAATTGCTTGGTACCATTATACTAGCTTAGATGCTTATTTATATGTCTTAGGTTCTGAAATGCCATGGATATTTGATATGTATGCCTGATAATATGGTGCAAGATGGTGATGTGAAAGAACATTGGAAAGAGAACGAGGAGAACACTTAGAAGAAAAGGCATGCATACTAGGAAGTTGATAATAATAGTGCTTCAAGTGAGATGGTGTTAGAAAGGCTATGAGGTAATAAATCAACGGATAAGCTTAGTAGGTGGTGGGTCAGAATTGTTGGTACGATAAGAAAATAGGTCATCATAGAAAGGGTCAAAAGAATCAGGTTGTGTTGTGGTATTATGGGAAAGGTTATGAGTTGGTAAAATTATAGATGGGATAGGATTAGTCATAGGATATGGAAATTGGTTTCCATAGAAAAATGTGAGTTCACAGCCTAAAAAAAATAGTCAATTGACTAACAGAAATCAAGTTGAACTTGAAATTAGGCACAACCAAAACATTATTCAAGATTAGGCTAAAACTTAAGTAAACAGTACCTATATGAGTAATAGATACTAAATGATTATTTGGTAGCTTAGCAAATAAATTGGAAACAGGTAAGGAATTTGTTAAAAGATTTAACGAACATGCCACATAATCAAATGCACCAGTATCAATTATCCATGATTCAGAAGAGAAATTATGCACGTCAAAAAAAGAAAGACATATACTAGTAGTTTCAGACTTAGTAAAATCAATAGCATATAACCAGCTTAAGAAGATGCAACTTTATAGAGCTAGAGTCGAGCTTTTATCGAGCCAATACCGAATGGCTTACACATATTTTTTGAGCCTAGCCGAACACTGGCCTGCTTGAGCTCAGCTCGTTTAAGCTCGCACTTGCCTTATTTATTGTCGATCTGAGCTCGAGCCGAGCTTTTATCGAGCGAGCATCGAGTGGCTTGCGAGCAGCTTGGCTCGTTTACAGTCCTGCTTTCCTCCCACACAAGAAGTAACTTCCCCTCTCCAACCAAAGGAAGTCGACTTCTTGCGCTATAATTGTGAATAATTTCTATTTTATTATTATTTTTATATTTAAAAATATTTATTATAAAAATATTTAGGATAATTTAATATTATATTTTATTAAAAAACTCAACTTATCAAAAATTCATATAACAAACCAGGCGATATTTATTCCTTATTTCAAAATAATACTAAATATTATTTCATGGAACTTAACTTCTCATTAAATAATTTTTCGGCAATTGTACTTTTCGAAAATTTAACTTTTCAAAAAGTAGAACATTTGAAACACACTATGCCTTAGACATGCCTAAGATTATTTAATGGTTAAAGATGATTTGATTTATTTCAAACAATTCTTTTGAAAAGGAAATTGATTGACAATAAAATAAAAAATTGGGAGAAGAGGAATTTGGAGATTAAAGTGTGATTTAAAATTATTTTTGAAGTATTATATCATCATTTTTTATTTTTGGGAGCGAATTAGAGATTAGCATAATAAAAAAAGTTAATAAATATAAAAAATGATAAATATTTGAAAAAAGAAAAAAATGGGAATTCTAAATATAAAAAATGATAAAATTTAGTAAAGATAGAAAAATGAAATGTTGTATTTTAGAAAATGAGTTGGATTTTATTATCTATTTAAGCTTAAAATGCGCATTACAAAATGTTAAACAAAGAAATGTGCGTAAAATTTTTCTCAATTTCAATTTAATATTGACATATTAGTATTGATGCATTGATATCGATTATATTGGTCTTTTATAATATATCACTCAATTATCAAAAAAAAAAAAAAAAATCGATTATATTGAAAAATGAAAGTAAATTTTAAAATGCTAATAAATATTTTTTAGACCATCCACTCGATGTCCTTGCGGTGCCTTTAAAGTGCCAATAAATTTTAAAATGCTAATAAATATTAGTATTGATGCATAAGACTGTCTTTAAAGTTATTTAACAGTCTCAAAATAATCAAGATTGAGACATGTTAAGAGCTATTAAGGTCGGCACCTTTGGCCCTTAGGGTGCTGTAATCCCAAGGATTGAACATGCATCATCTTAGTTAAGTAGAACAATCCTGCCAACTGATCAAACCCTTGAGTTTAATAAATATTTTATTATTATTATTATTATTATTATTATTTGAATAAATTTTATTTCAAAATGTAGTATTATTTTTAAAAGCAGGAACTTAGTGCAAGTAGTATCACTATATAGCAACGCGCATGAGACGCACAAATTCGACTTCTTTTTCACATAGACACGTAACTTTTACGTAAGCAAAATTATATGAGTCCCCACAATTTTGTCAAATATATTCTTAATTAGGTCCTCCAGTTTTGAAAATTGGATTTATGGGTCCTCCACTTTTGCATCATTGAACTGTTGGATCATTATGTTAGTTTTTTTAATTCATCCCGTTGTTGAGTGTCAATTAAAATACATAAATACCCTATGTAATTTATTCAAATCTACCCCTAAAATGACCTAACTGGAAACTACAAAAACTTATGTGGACTAAGAAGTAATTCTACACTAAAACTCATCTTATTTCTCCTAAATGAACCCTAGGAACCTCGGCACCACCACCAGTCAAACAATGCAAATAGATAGGAGTGGGACTACGAAGTAAATCTACACTAAAAACCTAACAGAAGGACCTAACAGTTCAACGACACAATAGTGGAGGACCCATATATATAATCTATTTTTCAAACATGAAGGAGTTGCATGTATATTTGACAAAACTATAGGATTCTGAGAGTAATTTTTTCAAATACATATAATCCCTCCACCCCTAAATAAGTGTTCCATTTGTAATTTCTCTATTATTAAGAAAAAACATTAATTACATGGAATGTAATTGTAATATTTAATAGTTCAACAGACTAATGTACCCTTCATTATTTAAATGATACTACCTCCGTTTTTTTCATTTCTTTATATTTCAAACAGCATGCTTAGGTTGAACTTTGGTGTTGATAATTTAATGGGTTGGATTAGGTAGATTAAAATATTATTTATATATAATTAAACTTCAGTAATCATACTTTATAATTAACCTAAACATACTTTAATGTACCTAACTCAACCCATCAAACTATCAACACCAAAGTTCAACCTAAGCATGCTGTTTGAAATGTAAAGAAATGAAAAAAATGGAGGTAGTAGTATTTATTATGCACATGGGTTCTTTGTATTATGTAGAAGGTAGAAAAAAAAATCATTATATAATTTTGTTGAATTCCAAGAATGAGACACTTATTTTGGGATAAAATGAAATAACAAACGAGACACTTATTATGGGATGGAGAGGGTAAACTACTCTAAGTAGTTAATTCAGTAATGTTTGTTGGCTCCAAATGCACGCGGGTTCTATTTTTTATTTTCTCAAATGGAATGTTGAAGTATTTGTACTGTCACGAGATTCAATTTTAGTTTGTCACAGTTTTAAAATTTGACCTCTGTATTATAAAGTAAACATCAAATAATTAGAATTGTAAAATTCATAGTCATGTGAAATTAATAATACACAGTAAAATTTTGGAAGTTGTAGTCTATTGAAATTGAGTACGGGACTCAATACAAAAAATTATCATTAATTTTCTTTTAAAAAGAAAAAAAGAGGATCAAACAAGGGGTAGCTTGCGCTTGTATCATCACCCTATTTAATTAAAGGGGGAGAAAATGTGAGAGAATAAAAATTATTTTGTTACAATACACCAAGTCAAGTGCATTTATGACTCTAGCAATAGATCAGGGTTCGAATTCCCCACCCCCAATTTAAAAAAAAAAAAAATTTGTTAAAATAATTTATGAAAATCATAATATTAACTTTGTTTTTGGTTTGTAGTACCACTGGCAATACGAACTGGAAAAGTGCCTTCATTGACAAAAGTATCTCTGATCTGAAATTTTTAAAGAAACTGTGAGCCTTTTAATTTAGATCATCGAATTTCACAAAATTAAAATCAACAGAAGGAAAAAATGTATGCAAACTTAATTAATTTTCCTTTTTCTTTAGGGATCTTTCAAGCAGTCATTTGTATGGTTCCATACCAGATACCTTAGGCCAATTACAAAAGCTGGAAACACTGTAAGTTTTGTTTATATAATCTTCAAAATTATATCAAATTGCATTCTGTTATTCAAATGTTATTTTTTCTTTTTAATTGATTCAGTCAACTAAGAAATCATCCTTGTTTTTGTTTATTTTATAGGGATTTGTCTCAAAATTTACTCACCGGCATCATACCTCCTTCTTTGGGGAATCTCACATCCCTCTGGAGCCTGTAAGCAAGTCTACTATTAGAAAACGTTACTTTAAGCAAGTCTACTATTAGAAAATGTTACTTTACTTTAAGACTTATTCGGTAAATTAGTTGTTTGAGCCCTGTTTAAACTTTTTTTTTTTTTTAGCAAGAGCATTAATTACTAAGTTGTTATAAAACCCTAACTATTAAAAATTAAGAGAATTACCATTTTAAAAACATTTAACTACTTAAAAAATATTCATATTCTAAAAACAAATGTACATTTTGTCACTTTGTATAAAGAAAAAAGAAAAAATCTTTTTTTTTTTTAAGGTAAGCCAATAAATTTTTTTTAATATTCTTATAAAATCAACTTAATTTTATGATTTCTGATTATTTGTTGATACTAAATTTTATTAAGGACATTATAATAATTTTATTTATTTCTACTTTACTTAAATATACATTTGACTGAACACATTGAACACCAAATTTATAATTTTCTATAAGTAAATTGAATGGAGAGAGTAGCTTTTAAAATTTTTAAGCTACTCCAAATGAGGTATGCTTATGTTTTATAATTTGACCATTATATTATATTTTCTTAAGTATATAATTTTGTCCTATTAATTAAAAATAATAATAAATTTATGATTTTCTGTTCTAAAATAAAATTTCAAGTGTTGAATTAATCAATATTTGGTTGGTTGGTTTTAGAATTTTGTTAAAAAATTTTAAAAGTGGCAATTTTTTGTATTGGGTCTGAATAGGGATTTGTCAACCAACAATCTGACTGGTCCCATTCCTCGTCAACTACAACAGCTGGAGAAGCTTGAATACTTGTAAGTCCTGATTAATGATCTTTTTATTTTGCCTACCATCTATTACATATATAATTTCTATGAGATACACCACAAAATATTGGCTTGCAAATATTTATGCGTCAATTTTTCATAATTTGATTTTTTAATTTTAATTATAAATAATTATGACCATTAATTGAATAATATAAATATTTTTAAGTTAGTTTTAAAATTTTCCAATTCTAACTTCTCTTTCGAAATCATATTAAAATAATATCATAATTATTAATTAATTCTAATTAAATAAATATTTGTTGATATTTTAAAAAATATTTCATTTTAATTATTATTAAATGATATATGAGTGTGCGTTGAACTATCATATCATAGTATTTTTATATTTATAATAATTTTCATATTGTAGCTAAAAATGTATAATAAATTTATTATATTAATAATAAACTTTCAAATTAATAAAATGTACAAAATAAAATAAATTTATTAGAATAATTATATTTATAAAAATTATTCTTGCCTGTTTGTATATTGTAATTATATTACCTATGTATGCCTTGTCTATGTTTGGGGTACCTTTAAAGGTGTGGTCGCCCCATACTCGATATGAGGGAAGGTCGCCCTCACATGCACTTAGGGTAAGGTTGCTTTTACTTAATCTAGAGGAGAGGTTGATAAATCCTATTGCCTGGTCAAGGAGAGAGGTGGCCTAATCATCCCTGACCTCGGCCTAGCCCTCTAGCTAAGTTACTGGACCCCGAAAATCTAGGGGTCTTTTGGGCTCTTCGATTTCAAGGGCTTGATGAACCCAATTGGACGCGAGGTTATCGGTGCTTCTTTGTCTATATAAGGCCAACGCCAGGCTTCAATCAGACTTAATCACATTTTGAGACTTTCATTGGTGCAGCAAACGTGTACCTAACTTGTTAGTCGATTTTCAGGTCGCTTACCAATAAGAAATAATTTTTAGATCTTCAAACCAAACATGATCGAGATCGTGGGAGCACAAATCGCATCTCTTGAAGAGAGGGAAATGGTGGGGATACCTTTTTTAGAGGGCGAACTCATAGTCGTGGAAGAGGTACATGCTAGTGTTGATGATAAGGTCGCCAAAGAAGTAGAAATAGATGAGGAAAAGTTTGACTCTCAAGATGGGCAACTTTCCCATGAACAAGTGATAGTAGTAGAGAAGCTAAAAGAAGCGAATATTGGTGAAGGGAAAGTAGAGAAAGAAGGAGTGGATTTGGAAGAAAGCTTTTATTTGGTTGAAGAATTTCTAAGTGCGTGCCCCTCAAAGTTTGCATGGAAACCTGAGGACATTGTGGGTGTTGACCATGAGGTAATAACCCATAAGCTAAGTATTGACTCAAATTATGCACTGGTGGTGCAAAAGAAGAAGCGATACTCTAAGGAAAAGGAGGCCGTGATTGAGGAGGAGGTCGCCAAGCTGGAAAAAGCAGGCTTTATAACAGAGGCTGACTATGCTTAATGGTTGGCAAATGTAGCACTAGTCAAGAAGGCCAACAGAAAGTGGAAAATGTGTGTAGATTTTACCAATCTAAATAAGGCTTGCCCAAAAGATTCTTACCCTTCGAGCAACATTGACAACTTAGTAGATTCTACAGCAGGATGTGTGGTGTACTTCCCTATAGATGCAGCAAATGGGTATCACCAAATTATGATGGAGCCAAATGATGCCAAGAAGACTAGCTTCGTTACCGAAAAGGCAATCTATTGTTATAAGGTTATGCCACTTGCATTAGTCCAAATTATGACCTCACCTTTCTATACAATTGAAATACTTGACGGGAACAATGTTCACCCTAAATTCTAGAACTTTCCGCTTAAGCAATGCTTCAGTATCGTTGGTCAATTACTTCATTATACCTTATCCATTAGACAAATTACCAAGGACACGCTGATAATTAGGGTCTTTATGATGCCTAGTATCGTACGTCCTACTCCACTTATAAAAGGAACCTCCCCTTCATTTCTTCTCTACAGCTTTCAAAATCTGTTGACAACCTTTTGACTTTCATTTCCATTAAAAAATTTAGCAACCTCATCCAATTACTAGGTATTTTCTCTCTCTTTCTTATACCCCATTTCAAATAATATTTTCATCGGATTTTCTTGACTCTAGATTAGGCGATGGTGGGTTGGATGATGACGACCACTTTTCTGGTGAAAGGTCGCAAACCCCAGAACTAACTAGGTAATGATTCATCAATGACCTGGTGCTGGTGAAAATGAGCAATGGAGGGGAATTTCCCTTCCCAACCGCATAGAGCAATAATATGCGTAAACTAAATTAAACTCCCCTTTAATTTAGGGGCTAACTAAGGGGTTTAGCAGCACTATTTGCAGCCTTGTTCTTGGACTTTCGTAATACAAACTTCCATTCTTCATTATTCTGTGCTGTATCTAGATTGATGTTTGCAACACCATGATTCAATTTCCCATTCATAATGCTAAAGGTTTCATATGCCTTTTCCCTTGTTGGTGATGAAATGTTACTATCACCAGGATTTTTACCCCCTTTTGAACTCATCTTCTAACTAATCTGTGTGGAAGTATAATTTCAATGAAATGACAAATCGGAAGTGAGGGAATCTCCTCCCCATGATGTTGATGTTTAAGAGAACCTTGAACCTACAGGGAGGAATCATCCAAGTAAGTGAAGGTTGAGCTCAAGAAGCTCCTCCAAAATAGTTCAGTTATGGCTTATTCATAGACTTTTAGGAAAAATAATGCATCAATCGTAGGTTCATCCTAGTGGCCCATCCTTAAACAACTAGTTAAAGTCTCCTACCAAACAATACTTTAAGGATTGAAGAAACAACTAAATGAAAATATTAATTTGGTGGAAGAGATTGAAATAATTTTATGGTCATACCTAACCACTTCGAGATGAGCTATGAGTGAAACACACTTCTCACTCACTTACAGGATGGAAGTCATGATCTTGGTGCAAATAGGCATGCCCAGCCATAGTTTCAAGATCACTCGATGATAAGAAACTCCAGCATTAGCTCTAGATTTATTGGAAGAAAGAAGAAAGAGGCTCTCGTCTGGATAATAGCCAACAAATAGTGGGTGGCTAGATTTACAATAACGAATTAGACCTAAGATGATTATGTTTAGAGATAAATTTTGGAGGAAAGCCAAAATCATTTGTGACAATATCAGCCAGCTAAAACTATTAAAAAACAAAATCTGTTTTTTGCATTTTTTTTTCATCGGATCTTTGTGAGGGAGTTTTAACTTAGATCTATGCCAAGGTTTTAGATGCAAAAGGAAATTGGATCTTCATTTGAATCATGTTTGTTAACCAGTTTTTTGGAAATTATTTTTTGGATAATTGAACCCCATTATAGGTACATTTAACATGCATTTCTCTATTCCAAATCTTAAAATCCTCAAACCATTCGGGAATCTGAAAAAATAGTATACGAATAAGATTTTTAGTTATTATTAAAAAAGGTGAAATAAAATATTTTCTAAGAATCGATTGGGTTACTAAAGCACACTCTCTTATTACTTGAATAAAAGGAAAGCTATTCGAAGTTTCGGCTATTTCTATGCCGTGATAATAATGTGGACTTAAAAAAAAAGTAGTCATTCTCTTCGAATGACCTGCACCATATTGGTGTTGACATATATGGACAGAGGAAATTAGGTTTGAAACTTACCATATTCTATATTCTTTGTAGAACATAAGAAGAATATGCATGCCATATTTCTATTTAGCCTTAATTTTGATTTGAAATATCACAATCCAACTATTTATACCATTTATCTTAAATATCATTGATCAAATCAGGTATCTGTGTGAAAATCAGTTGAATGGAACTCTTCCAAATCTTGGAAGCTTGACAAATCTTATAGAATTGTAAGTGTTGCTTTTCAGTTATTTTATTTAAGTCTTAGCTATTTGTGTGTGTGATAATGATGACGGTTGTTATTTAACTGAAATTGGTGTTTAGTAAAATTTTTTATAATCATTGCGAAGGTATAATATGATTACAAAAAATATAACATATAAATTCAATGAAACGAAACAATTTTATTAATTTTAACAAAAATCAATTGAGTCAATAAATAAAAATTATAGATAGGAATTGATTGTCTCCTTTTTATTTTTGATTTTTTCCATAAATAGTCTAATATTTCTAATAATGAATGTAATTTTTCCAATTTTAACTAAGGCACTTTTGTAAAATACTTTTAAAAAATTGAGTAATGCTATACGTTTTAGACTGAGATGTCTCAAACAGGGGTAAAAAAGAAAAAAATAATAATTAAAATAAATAAGTAAGTATATATTATTAATAACAATTTTTCCCAAATTACTCCTTCAATACACAAAACCAACAAGAGAAATGGGTCAAGGACCGTCGGGAAACCAGCAAGGCCTTCCCGGTGACAGAAAAAACAACGGAGGCGACAAGATATTCAAGCCAGCAGGGCCACCAGCTTGCGTTGGACGGAAACAACCGCAAGCAAAAAGGACCAGAAGCTGCTGCTCGTTTGCCTATGGTTACGCCATTGACGAAATGCAAACTCAGGCTCCTAAAGTTAGAGAGAAATAAGGACTATCTACTGATGGAAGAGGAGTTTGTAGCCAACCAGGAGAGATTGAAACCTCAAGAAGAGAAAGATGAGGAGGATCGATCTAAGGTTGATTATTTGAGAGGATCGCCGATAAGCGTGCGCAATTTAGAGGAATTGATTGATGAAAATCATGCAATTGTTTTGTCTTCGATTGGCCCTGAGTATTATGTTAGGATTTTGTCTTTATTGATAAGGATCAGTTGGAGCCTGGGTGTGCTATCTTGATGCATAATAAGGTCCTATCTGTAGTTGGGCTTCTTCAAGATGAAGTTGATCCCATGGTGTCTGTGATGAAGGTTGAGTAAGAAGGGGCACCATAAATACTTTATCTCTGAGAAGATTGATGTTCACCTTGCATCACTACACGCAGTACAAATTGTTATGCTTTTAACTCCTCTCTCGGTACTAAGATTTATGAAGTTTCTGTATCTTAAATCTATTTTTTACACCACCCCCCTCCTCCCCACTCTTTTTTTTTTAATTCTTTTGAGTTAAATATGGAGATGGTCGTTGTTAATTGATCATAGTTCTGCTCAGTTGGATTTAGTTGCAAAAATGGTAAAAAAATATATCTTTGCCGAAAATTAAAAAAAAAAACTCTTATCTTTTTTTTCCCTTAAAACAAATTTTTTCGAAATCCCCCTTTCGGGTAAAAAGAAATAATATAGAGGGATAAAGAAGTCAATATATTATTTAATATTTTATTATATTTATTTACTAAAAAATTATTATTGTATTTTTTAAAATAGCCTTATTTGAGATGTCTCAAACTGAGACAACTATATTTATTGTATCAAATTATCCAATTATTATTTAATAATATTTTAAAAATTAACTAATCCTGTTCAAACATTTGTAGAAATGTCAGTTTTTTTTTTTTAAATTAAAACACGATTAGGTATTTATCCGCTCCACATTTGGTTTTAAAATCAAACTGAACCGAACTAAAATATACTGTTTGGATGCTATTCGGTTTTTACATTTCGATTTGGGTTTAGGTTACTAACTAAGCATTTTTGGTTTTATTTTATTTACATATCTTCGTGTTGCTCATTCCTAAGGAATTCAATAAAAGAAATGGGCACAGAACATTAGGTGAGAAAATGGAAATTATTTTTTTAAATACAAGTGAGCAAATTTTTTATATATACATAATAGTTTTTTAGTCCTCCAATCAATGCCATTTTATTTTGCTGTATTCTTCTGTAGTTTCTCTTATATTGTCTTTTTCCCCATTTTATATTATTCTGATTATGAATATGTGAAGTGACCCAATAATAAAAATTGAGGCATTTTGTGCAATAATATAATTCAATTTAAAATCTTATATTGTCTTTTTCCCTATATTATATTAATGATAAATTTATATTCCCTATATTATATTGTCTTTTTTTTTTTAACTAATCTTACATTGTCTTTTTCCCTATATTATATTAATATAAATTTGTATTCCCTATATTATATTATTCTGATTTTGAATATGTAATAATAAATTTTAAGGACCAATAATTGATGCTGCATTGCTTGTGTATACCGGGCTGTAAGACAATTTGGTTTCTTTCGCTAATTTCTTATCTTTTTCTTGTATCATCAATCTCTGATTTTAGTCCTCCATGCTGGTTTTATGTTGGTTCTTGATATTATAGTGCATGCTATTTGCAATGAATTATATTTTTAATATGAGTTAAATACTGTTTGGACTTGTTCTTATCATAAGTTAAACATTATTTGAACTTGTTTTAAACGCAAGTTTAACCTGTTTCGAACGCCGTTAAGCTAAGTTCAATCAATGTTGATAAATAAGAATTAAGGCATGTTTAGTTATTTAAGTTTGTCTTTAAATGGATAATTTTAACTTGTTATGAACATGAGTTAAAACACTACTTAAACTTGTTTTGGATTTGTTGTTTTTTGATGGATTTATGTGTTTTTTACTATTGCTGGATATTTTTACTGAAATTGAGGTTATTTGAATCTTTAATTCTTGTATTTTTTTTATTTTCTAACTTTGAACATTATTTGAATAAGTTTTGAGCATATTTTATTTTTGAACATATTTTTGAATTCTGAATTTATTGGATTTAAGTCTAGTTTGGGTGCTAGGATTTATTTATTTATTTATTTTTGGGTGTTTTGCTTTGATATTGTCTAATTCTGAACATACTTTAAATCGGTTTTAAACATACTTTCAACAAAATAGTTCTGAACATACTTTGAACGTTTATTTAACATACATTGAATAATTATTTTGCAGAAGTTTTGCATATGTTTACTTTTATTGGTCATTTTTATTTTTATTAATATTTTTTTTTTAGTTTTGGAAGGAAACAACAAATACATTGAATGCATCAATTTTATTTGAAGATTTTATATATTTAATTGTAATATTTAGTAACTTTTTGTAAGTATTTGTATTTAATTATTTGTAATATAAAATATATATAATTTAATATATTTTTTTACTATAAATTATAATTTTTAAGTATTTATTATTTATTATTATTATTATTTATAATATGTGATATTAAATTTAGCAAGATTATAATATAATTTAATAATTTTTAAATTTTATTTGAAAAATTAAGAAAAAAATTACATTAATAGAATGATAAATTAATTTTATTAATATAAATGTGTTTTTACAATTTAATTATTGAATTTTTAATTATTGAATTTGTGGCATTAATTAAAAGTATTTATAGGATGGAGAGTGCAATACACTTTTTCTAGATGAGAGTGAGATTTTTGTTTAAGCTTAATATGAGTTAGTTAGCTAGTTTTGTACCACTGAAGTTTGGCTTAATGACGAATTTATCACTATATTTTTGCAAAATTGCTCTAACATTACTTGTTTTTGACCTAAATTGCTAATACACCACAGCAGCATTGGCTTTAAGATTTGACTGTTAAAAAATTACAAAATGGCCTCTTAAGTTGATTTAGATTTTCATTTTTACAAATTTTCAATTTTGGTGCTCAATTTCATTACACTTTGAATTTTTTTTTTCCAATAATGCTACTTTCATACTTAATAATTGTAAAATCAGAATATAAAAATTCACTAAAAATTCTTAATTTGATAAAATAAAAATAAAAATAAAAAATCACTATTATTATTTTAAACATTTTTTTCTTAGTGACTTTTTTAGTAACTACAAATTGTTACTGATTTTACTTGTAAACATTAAAAATAAGGGAAAATTATAATTTTTTCCTTATGTTATCACCTAAAGCATATTTTTGTCCATGCATTTTTAAAATAAACATTTTTGTCCCTGTGCTTTAATCTGGCAAAAAAAAAAGAAAAAACACTGTATACACTACTCAAACCAGTTTTTGACCACCAAAACAACTACCATATACACCAAAATGAAGTTTTTGACATGATAAATCAAGTTATGGGCTTAGTTTTAGCATCAAAACACCATAAGACCTTGAAAAAATCAATTGAAAATTTCAGATCTTTCGACCAAACCCACGACCTATTCTTATTTTCAGTTTCAACCATCAATCAGAGAGTTGGTTGGCACCAGAGATCTTTTCGGCTCATGAACTATCTGCTAAAGGCCTCCGTTTCCTCACCCAATCACTAAAAATTATGAATTGTTGAACAATGATTCCATGGATGTGGATGTTTTTTTTCGATTACCATCGCTATAAGTCCCCACTAAAGTTGAAGATGGTGGAGCTGGATTCACTGGAACCTGTGGTAGTCTGACAATAATAGCTGAACGATTGACAGTGGAGATTTTGTTCTAAAAAGATGTAGGTCTATATTCTGCAATAGGCACGCAGTTAATATTTTCTTTTTTTTTATTTTTTTTAAATTTAAATTGTAAAATTATAATTTAGTACCTATTAATTAAAAAGTAAGTAATGAATTAAATTCATATTAATTAGGGTAGTAATGTTAATTATTTTAAAAATTAATAGAAAATTGGTCATTATTTAACAGAAGTACCAAATTGTAGGACAGAATTAAAATAAAAGGACCAAAAAATCACTAAGAAAAAAAATGTTTAAAATAATAATAGTGAATTTTTATTTTTATTTTTAGTTTATCAAATTAAGAAATTTTTGAGAATTTTTATATTCTAATATTAAGTATAAAAGTGGTATTGTTAGCAAAAAAAATTCAAAGTGCAATGAAATTGAGCACCAAAATTGTAAAAAGGGTAAGAATGAAAATTAGAGGCCAATCTGTAATTTTTCAACAGTCAAACGTTAAAGTCAATGGCGCAGTGGTATATTAGTAATTTAGGCCAAACGTTAGAGATATTAGAGCAATTTTACCAAAATATAGTGATAAATATGTCATTAAGCTAAACTTCAATGGTAAAATTATAGTTTCTCTTTATTAAAAGGGTATCAAGATGATAGTATCATTAAATGCTATCATTGTGGCAAGAAAGGTCACAAAATAAGAGATTGTCGGAAGTTTCTGAAAGAGATAGCGCAAAGCAGTCAAAAGTCTCAAAAGGATGATGGTGATACTATGGTCACCATATCATCGGATGTTGCATAATCCGAGTGGGAGGCCTTCCTCCATCGTGATTCGGAGGAAGGAGATATACGGAGATGAAAGAATCTCCAAGATGTTGTTGTTTTCCCTTATTCAAGGTTTACGAATAAGGATGAGATACATTTCTCTAAGGTGTTCAGAGAAAGAGAGAAGGTATTGATTGAGGGGGAGCTACAGAAGAAGATGGTATCGGTATCCTACTCTTCGGTAGTAGGAAGTTTGACGTAAACAAGCATCGTTGAAGTGAGAGAACTACGGAAGAAGGTTGGAGGGGGAGATTGTTGAATATCCAGCGTAGGATACCAACTCTCTTTATCAACTTTGTCAAGAAAGTCAACAACACCATCATCTATGTCTCCCAACACCATCATTCTCTTTGTCTCCCAATATTGATAGTAATTTTATGCTCTTTCTGTAATATAACTTAGGCTGTTTATAGAGTTTGTAAGTTTGGGGTTGCAGAGAGTGATAGAGA
>CATIWJ010270667.1:0-12923 GCA_949640765.1 Croton laevigatus | reverse complement strand
GCTTAATTATATACTAAAAGTCCAAATATAAGTTAGTGACTACAAATAAATGAATATTGAATTATTATTTGATAATTGATTTGTAAAAGTATTTGTAACCCTTATGATTAATTTATTTGCGTATACATAAACTCTAAAATTTTAAGCTCTACTTGGTTTAAGTTGAACTAAGCAATAAGGGTATACACATCATATAATATTTGTAAAGCGGTTTGCAGCCTATTTGCTATTTGTTTATTTGTATGGTAAGGCGCCTATCTATTTGTTAAAAGCCCGGTTATCCACTAGTGTGCCCGGCTAGTATTTGATATTTGATATGAAAATTTATTCAGTAATTCCAATACAATCGTACTTTTAATTATTAGATACATGACTATTATTTGATCTATTTGATTGCATTATCCCAAAGTTCTGCTAAATGCTAGGGGTGGGCAAATTCGGTTTGGTAAAATCAATTTTCGGTTTAAAACCGACTAAAAATTTATGACCTAAAAACCGAATTGAAAATTCGATTAACCGATTTTTCATTTCAGTTCGGTTCGGTTCGGTTCGGTTTTTGGTTTAGTTTCAGTTTTAACCAAATTTTACGTGTAAAAAATAATCGGTTTATACTATTTGACGAACCGAAAATTCGGTTCATATATTTTACGAACCGAAAACTGAACCGAAAATTCAGTTAATCGATTATTCGGTTCGGTTTTGGTTCACGATTCGGTTTTGCCACCCCTACTAAATGCCTAGTAGAGTGAAGTAAATAAATTGTTAATTTGGTAAATACACATATTTATTTGCATACTTGTATTTATAAACCACATGTTCCGTTTCAAATATTTGTTTTCAAAGATGATTTGATTTATATTTTTTTGTTTAAGTTTCTTTTAAATTATTTATTTCCAATAGTTAAAGTACTCACAAGGCAATAGTGCACAACGAGTTATTTCTATAACTCGCCGGTTAGCAGTAGTAGCAGTCTTCGTCAATTCCGACCGGCAACTTTGAGGTTACTTTTTATTTTGTATTTACCTAGTTGTGGCATGTATATAAACTTAGTAAATACTCCCAGATAAATGCTAGTATGTATGAACTCTATAAATCTTATAATGCTTAAATGTCTTAGTTTTATTTGATATGGATATTAGAAGTGTTTATTTTCGGTTTATATGAGGAGTGAGGGTATAAGGACAGATTGCCGAAGTGTTTGTGAGAATTTTTATGCAGGACTGGTAAATAGTCACTATTACTATTCACGGATATTTGTATGTGTAGCAAAGCTCTAGCGAAATTTTCATAGAAATGGACCTAAAATTTGGCTAAGTAAAATTTGAAATTTGTGTGACAAAGTATAACATGACTAAATGAATAGATATGATGACGGGTGTCGAATCCACCAAAAATAAAACTTGCTCTTCCAAATTAAACAAAGAAACTTGCAAATAGGGTGAGAAGGGTCGAACCTAAGGGATTAGCCTTGCCCAAGGCTAACCAGAACTGAAATAAAAAACTGAAAATTAAAGTAAACGGGGAATTTTTAAGGACTGAAATATTAAAAACAAAAAAAAAACAGCAAAATAAAATAAATACCGGAAATCAATGGGAAACAAGCTCAGTCAAAGGTAATCCGCGATATGAAGTTCATCAGATTGATCATTGACTCTAGGATAACTCTTTAATTAAATATTACAGATAAGTTATAGTCAGAAAGTACGACAATCGAACCAATATTTCCTTAATCTTAGGTTATTAAGATACGATCTAATAATAACTCCTAATCAACGAACAACCCTAAGTACGACGAAAGATTTAAGTTGTCAATTGCATTAAAAACTAGAAAGACATTGCCCTGACCAATAAAAAACTATGAGAATTCATTTAGATTAGATTATGCCTTCACTTAATATAACCAAAAAGCCTGGTTACAATCAAGTTATATCAATCGCCACTTCTATCAATTCAACTAAACAATTACGGATTTAGCCTAGTTGATTGGCTATGTAAATTTCTATTAAATGAACAACGGGCCCTGTTTGATTAAATAATAGAAATAATGTAACACCCTAATTTTTAAATATCAATTTTTTTAATTAAAAGGAATTAATTCAAAGATAAAATTTATTTTGAAAGGTATTATTGTCAAATTTATTTTACGTAAAATGTGGGAACAGTTAAGGGTAAAATTGTATTTTCTGATAATGTCACTGTTATCGTCTTAATATAATTATTATTAGAATAAAGCTTTTCCTCTCGCCTCTCGAATTCGAGATATACAGAAACACGTTAACGTGTTTCTGTGTATCTCGAATTCGAGAGGCGAGAGATGTAGCCTTGCTCTTATTGTTATTATTGAAATTGAAATCAGAATTTGAAAGAAATAAAATAATTAAAAAAAGGGAAAATTTGTTCCCCTCTTTTCTTTCATCATCTTCTTCACCGTTTCCCTTCCCTTCTTCATCGTTTCCCTTCCCTTCTTCATCTTCTACCTACGACCGGTGTCCACCAGCAGCGGCAGAATTGCCACAGCCGCGTCGCCACTCCAGCGCTGCCGCTAGCTCCTCCTTCTCCTTCATCTTCTTCATTCACCAGTGAGGCAACCACGGGAGAGAGAGAGGAGAGATTAGATAGCAACGAAAAAAGAGAGAGAGAGAAACAGACTAAAACCTCCAACACCATTTCCGGCCACGTCCGGTAGGATTGATGGCAGATTTAGACTCCTTACAACATGGGCTTGTGGTTGATGTAAGTAACACCGTCAGAAAACACCGGAAACGGTGATCGAAGACAAAGCAAGCAAAACGCTTCCGACGAAGATTTCGACCGCTACGGTGGTCGGACGATGACTTGGAAGACTGATTTGGATTCCTCATAACACGATCTTTCTATTAATGTGGAGCGTTTTCTCGATCTATAGCCGCAGCAAATTTAACGTTTAAACGATCAGAATTTTCGATCGATTTTCCCGATAGCTTCCGGTGAGTTTCTTGCTTCGATTCTGGTATATTTAGAATCCTCATCCCTTTAGCTTTGTTTTGATGTAAAGATTATGTGATTTGGTTGAGGATTTTTTATGTTGAACTTTCCGGCAACACTTTACGACTGTTTTGTTGTTTCCGGCGATTCGGTGTTTTATGTGTTGAATATGCTTGCGTTTTTGGATTCCTTGCAGTGAGACGAAGCCATCGGTGTGCTCAAGTTTTGCAGATTTTTGGCTATTTTTTGGTGGCTGTCTGGCGGAACACCGGCGATCGGAATATTTCATATCCGGCGAAATTTTTGATAGTACATATTCCGCATCATTTCGACGTGCTGAGTCCGATTTTGGAATCAGTTTCGCAATCTAAAGACCCAAACTATAAGAAAATGTAAATTTCACAAACTTAATAATTGGAATTTGGATTATTAATACATTTAAGTTCGAATAGAACTTAATTAAAATTCAATTATAAATTTGACTAAATATAAATGTTGATATTGGAAAAAAAAAAGAATATAGAAAAGAGGCAGAAATATCAATGACGGATTAATTAGACTAAATATTGCTTAATATTATTATTAAATTAACAGTAAATGAAATTAATTAAGGACCATAAGATATTACATTTTGAAATAAATTAAAAGGGAATATGATATATAATTAGAGAGCAGTAGTGTTGATTCTGAAATCATTTTATTGTGATTAGTAAAAGGACAGAGGACAGTCCAAGAGGTATTATAAAGGTAGAAAATGCGAGGATATTGAAATGACTAGTGTGTAGGACTTTATCTGCGGACTCTACCAGGTTCGATACTTTTTAGTATTTGAACTGAATCTTTTATTTTTAAATGCATATTTTAAATGAGCATTGTTTTACTGAATTTTGGATAAATGATTTGTTGGGTACTCGAGTGTGTGTTCGAGTCGGATTATATATTATGTTCTATTTTTAATACCGACGCGGTAGTCGCTGACGCGATGTTACCTGCTAGGTGGAAATGAAATATTGACGGAAATATATTTAAATGATTTCTTTTATGATTTGATATTTGAGCAATATAAAGCATGAGATTTGCAAAGACAAATGACTATTACAATGATTTGATATGTTAGAGAAAGCATGAAAAACGGAAATATGCTATTGAATAGATGAAAGAGTTGTGAAATGGAAATTGACTTGAACACACTGATTGGTAAATAATTGATCAAAGGAAGTGAAATATATTTAAATACTCAACCTGGTTAGTGGAACCTAGTGGTAAGTATATGTCGACATATGGGCAAAACCCTGTACAGGTGATACAATGAAATGTGATAATAAAATGAAATGAAATGAAAACTACCTGGGCATAACTACGGTTATGGCTTAGAATTTGGAATGCTACTTGGGCATAACTATGGTTGTGGCTCAGAAAATGGAAACGACCCGGCGTATCAGAGGAATACGGCCGGAATGAACAGCCCTTGGTCTTATCCTCGGAATCCAACTGAACCGGTGGAGAAAATGTTTGAAACTGATTAAATGAGAATTTAAATTGCATAATTGCATTTCTGATTTAATGGTTGCTCAATGCATTTATATTTATGATTTTCTCAAATACATGAAATGAATTCGTCAACTGCAGTTAAAGACTGCTGTCTTATAAATTGATTTGTAAAATGCTTTTAGTAAACAAATTATATTTATTAAATCCACTGAGCATAAAGTTGCTCAACGAGTTATTTTTGTAACTCGCAGGTCCGCAGCTAGAAGAATTTGAGTGGCAACAATGTCTTGGTCAGCTCCCAGAAGACAAGCTTTGGTATAATCTCCGGTTTATCATAGATTGGCATGTACTAGTTATATTAGGACTTAAATTATATATGTAATATTGAGTGCGAATAGATGTATTTAAGCAAAATGATAATGGTATTTGATGTATTTCTTGAAACATTAAAATATTTGAACATGTGTGTAGTTGTTATCCAGTAAACCTTCATGAAAAAAAAATACTTAAGGTGATATTTAGCATTTCATATTTAAGCATATGAGCTAACGGAGTTAAGAAGACACGTGACACTTCAGTCTGGCTTATTCGTAAGTTAGATTTGGGGTGTTACATTTTTGGTATCAGAGCATAGGTTAGACGGTTCTAGGTAGTTATAAGGAAATATATATGTATATAAATATCGTGAAAGATCACGAGTGCAAATATGTTAAGGTATTGTACATGCCAACTAGGAAATAATTGAGCTAGGAGCTAAGTGAATGCTGATATAAGTGTTCACAAAAAATGACACATGAGTCGCAATGAGCAGTGAATAATAAAATAGAATTGCGTGTTTCGCAATTTGCGTATCTTAAAAGAAAATAAGAAACGGAAATGAAATAATGCCAGTTATACTGTTGAAATGAAACGAGTTGTTGCATTAGTGGCGTCAGAACTAGGATAAATAGTGGAAATGGTACAAGAACATTTATCGGCACGGACAGCAGAAAAAGAATAAATGACATGAATGTGTAAAATACAAAAAGATAAAAGATATAATGAATAATAGTTTTATGTTGGGATCAGCTATGACCAACATGAGACTAATTAAATGATTCATTGAGACAGTATAGGTGGACGCACCTGTATTAGATCTCGAGAATTAAATTACAATATTGAAAAATACATATGAAAATTTTGGAAAAGTAAAAATATATAAAAAAAAAAGAGAAAAAAAAAGTCCGTCGTGCGGAAAGAACATTTGACTCTATGTCCTGTCCAGAAGTAGCAATTAAATAAATTTCTCATATGACGGTAAATAAGATGGAAAATTTGTAATTTGATTTCTGTTCTGCAAATCAAAAGAGTAAAATAAAATGTGAAATTACCAATGGCTTAAGGGTCATAAGACTTGTGTCATTGGAAATGTAATATGAGAATATATGAGTAAACAACTAAATTTGAGACAAATGAATAATGAATGATTGATGACGTTGGAATTACATAACCACGTCATTTGAAATTGATTCACAAATAAGACAAGAAGAAAATTGTTATCACAATAATAATGAAACAATAATTGAAACAGTAAATAAGGTCTACGATTAGACAACAGATAAAAAGTGATGAATCAAGCTGATAAAAAAAATTAAAAATTAAAAAAAATTAAAGTAAAAAAGAAAACAGTTATCTGATCAAAAAATAATTGAACCTATCTATTAAAGACTTAAAGTGTTCAACTAAATTTGTCTCCTTTTAAGTATAAGCAATCATATTCTGAAAATCATCATGGATCATCGGACAATTCATAATCTCTTTCACCTATTTCTAGTTTGAATGGCTTCTTACAAGCGAGATTTTCCTTCCAAAGTAAATTTTGAAAATGAACAAGACCTTAATAAGTATGCTCGTATGAATTTCCTCTCCTTAATTTCTCCTTATCATTCATCGTAAGGAAAATTAACGGAAAATTTTAGTCCATCATATAATCTTATCTTGTATTTTCAAATATAATATGGTATGAATCAAAATGAACTATGGTATCAAGGGTGTCTAGGAGTACATTATTATTATTCAGTAAAATTATTCCTCTTTTAAATAACTCCGCAAATTCAGAATCTTATCCGAACCTCTTTTCGATGTCACACTCTACTTTTATGTTGAAGAAATAAATTAAGACAGATAATCGAAAAAAAAAAAGTTAGCACTCAATGAAAAGATAATTCTGAAGAATTAATTGCACGGTGAAATACTATCCAGTGGTGCGTCGCGTCAAAACTTCGAAATTAGAATAGTTATCAAGTAAGCTTAAAAGAAGATACGTATGGACAAGTACATTAACACGAAGTGATATAAGTTCATATGCTAAGTTGTAATTGAAAGTTAGTAGTTGAGTATAGAAAAGAAAAATAATATACATGTCCTAGTAAGCATAGAAGGAAGGTTGAAAAGATTAAAGTGGAAAAAAAAGGGGTTATAAGTATGTGGCCGAACTGAATGATGTATTGTAGAAGTAGATAGTATTGCCAGAATGGGTAAACATGGTAGTTAAACATAGGATGTTGGAAAGGCTTAAGTGAACCAAAGGAATAACCGAGGGAGAAATCGACAAAGGAAAAAAAATTATATATGGAGATAGAAATAGATGGAATTTTAGGAAGAGATTTAGAGAAAGAAATAATGAATGAACATGGGAATTAAATTCTCAAGTTCTTGTTATTAATGCTTTGAATCTGAAAAAAAAAATGAAAAAGAAATAAATAACTGTTGAGGAAATAATAACCTCAGATAAAATACTGATGTCATTAGAATTAGTGGAAGTATTGAATATGGAAAATTAGGTTATCACAATATGAGGGGTTGTAAAAAAAGAAATATAATGAGGAATACTGCAATCTAATTGGTAAAAAGTGAGAGTATCTAATACCTGAGCATTTTAAGTAAAATTACTCAAGTGTCAAGGAAACGTCGCTATGTCAATGAAAAAATATTCATAAAAGAAGTTAATGGAGTTACTTGATAGAAACTTAATGTAGTATAAGAAGTGGGTGGATTAACTAAGTTTAAGGTTATAGTGGACGGTAAAAAGGAAAGGGGAAATAATAAAAGCTATAGATTAAAAAGGGAAGATTTTTGGTCAGAAAGAGAGCCAAGCATTTGAATAATAAAGTATCGGTAATTAGTGCAAAGAAAATAAGCCTGAGAGCATTTCCAACGAATACATGAGAAGATGAATAAACATGACGAAAAGTCAAATCATACCTATAGTACTATAGTATATGACTCCTTAAATGTATTTTCGAAAGATTTACCGAAAATATCACTTAGAAAAAAAAAGTAGAAGTAGAATTTATAACAAATATTATTTAGATATGATATCGGTAAAGCTCAAAGAGCTAGAGACACAATTGCAAGAGTTACTCGGCAAAGGAATTATTGGGCTAAGTGTCTCGTTGCAAAAAGTATTAAAATTACTAGAAAATAAGGAAATGATTCGTTAAAAAAAAAAGAGAGAGAAAGAAAGATGCGTAAATAGCAGACAATAGAACAAAAATAGGTATTTCAAATTGTTACGAAGAAATGATATATTTGATGAATTGAAAGGAGCTACAATTTTACTCCAAATTCATTAAGAACTAAGATGCCATTAATTCAGATAAAGAATGAGTATGATAGGTATTTTCGAATCATATCGTAGATATTGAGGAAGAAGCAATTGTATGCTAAATAAGAGAGGTATGAGTTCCAACCTAATAAAATAATATTCTTAAACCCATTGTTTCAACTGGAAGTATTAGAGACAATAAAAGAAAAGGGTGAAGTGGTTGTGAATTGCATATCACCGAGAAAGGTAAATGAAAAAAAATTGTTGAAGATTACTTGGATACATTAGGTGTTTCAAAAACAAAAACTCTCAGTTATTATAGTGCGTGGGATAAGGATATTACGGAAAAGAGATTAAGTGTAAATGAGTAGAAGAGGGATTGTGAACTTATGAAAATCAAACTGGAAAGACTAGTTAGATGCATCAGTGATTAAGTAATTAGTAGTTAGAAAGGACTTTATAATACATGGTAGCACAACATAAAATGGATAAGGGTATGTACTAATATAAAAGATAAATGTTGTTGCTAAAGCATCTAGTAAAAAGGAATATATGTATTGAAAGCTAAGGAGATTAGAGTAACATCAGCAGTTAACGAAATATTATTAATCGAAAAGCGAATTTAAACCATGATGTCAGAGGAAAGATAAAGAATTATGGAAAGTGGATTAGTAAGTCAGGAAATTTTGGGGACTAAACTTCGGTTTAGTATGACCTCCTTCTTAATACTAATGGTCAGTCTAAGTAAATAAAGTAGTTGGAAGTGTACCGAACAAGGGTTGATAAATGCAATAGGAGATAAACCAGATATTATCGGTAGAACTGAAAAACAAGTGGAAATCATCAGTGTGTTCGAATCTTGAGATTTGATTCCAGTAATTGTAACCTGATTTTGGGGACCAAAATCTTTTAAGGGGGTGAGATTTGTAACACCCTAATTTTTAAATATCAATTTTTTTAATTAAAAGGAATTAATTCGAAGATAAAATTTATTTTGAAGGGTATTATTGTCAAATTTATTTTACGTAAAATAAATTTGACAATAATAAGGGTAAAGGTTAAGGGTAAAATTATATTTTCTGATAATGTCACTGTTATCATCTTAATATTATTATTATTATTATTATTATTATTATTATTGAAATTGAAATCAGAATTTGAAAGAAATAAAATAATTAAAAAAAAGGAAAATTTGTTCCCCTATTTTGTTTCATCATCTTCTTCACCGTTTCCCTTCCCTTTTCCATCTTCTACCTACGACTGGCGTCCACCAGCGCGTCGCCACTCTAGCACCGCCGCCAACTCCTCCTTCGCCTTCATCTTCTTCGTTCACCAGCAAAGCAACCACGGGAGAGAGAGTGAGAGATTGGATCACGACGGAAAAAGAGAGAGTGAGAGAAACAGATCAAAACCTCTAACACCATTTTCGGCCAACTCCAGCCACGTCTGGCAGGATTGATGGCGGATTTAGACTTCTTGTGACGTGTGCTTGTGGTTGATGTAAGTAACACCATCGGAAAACACCGGAAACGGTGAGCGAAGACAAAGCAAGCCGAACGCTTCCGATGAAGATTCCGACTGCTACGGTGGTCGTGGAAGACTGATTTGGATTCCTCATGACACAATCTTTCTATTGATGTGGACCGTTTTCCCGATCTATAGCCGGAGCAAATTTCACGTTTAAACGATCAGAATTTTCGATCGGTTTTTCGATAGCTTTCGGTGAGTTTCTTGCTCTGATTCAGTATATTTAGAATCTTCATCCCTTTAGCTTTGTTTTGATGTAAAGATTGTGTGATTTGGTTGAGGATTTTTGATGTTGAATTTTCTGGCGACACTTTACGACTGCTTTTGTTGTTTTCGGCGATTTGGTGTTTTGTGTGTTGAATATGCTTGCGTTTTTGGATTCCTTGCAGTAAGACAAAGCCATCGGTGTGCTTGGATTTGAAATCCGACAAGTTTTGCAGATTTTCGGCTATTTTCCGGTGGCTGTCCGGCGGAACACTGGCGACCGGAATATTCCATCTCCGGCGAAATTTTCAACAGTACATATTCCGTATCATTTCGACGTGCTGAGTCCGATTTTGGAATTGGTTTCGTAATCCGTGGACCCAAACTATGAGAAAATGTAAATTTCACAAACTTGATAATTGGAATTTGGATTATTAATACATTTAAGTTGGAATAGAACTTAATTAAAATTAAATTATAAATATGACTAAATATAAATGTTGATATTGGAAAAAAAAAATGAATATAGAAAGAAGGCAGAAATATCAATGACAGATTAATTAGACTAATTGTTGCTTAATGTTATTATTAAATTAACAGTAAATGAAATAAATTAAGGACCCTAAGATATTACATTTTGAAATAAATTAAAAGGGATTATGATATATAATTAGAGAGCAGTAGTGTTGATTCTGAAATTATTTTATTGTGATTAGTAAAAGGACAGAGGACAGTCCAAAAGGTATTATAAAGGTAGAAAATACGAGGATATTGAAAGGACTAGTGCGTAGGACTTTATCTGCGGACTCTACCAGGTTCGATACTTTTTAGTATTTGAACTGAATCTTTTATTTTAAAATGCATGTTTTAAATAAGAATTGCTTTACTGAATTTTGGATAAATGTTTTGTTGGGTACTCGAACGTGTGTTCGAGTCGGATTATATATTTTGTTGTATTTTTAATACTGAAGCGGTAGTCGCAGGCGCGATGTTACCTGTGAGGTGGAAATGAAATATTTACGGAAATATATTTAAATGATTTCTTTTATGATTTGATATTTGAGCAGTATAGAGTATGAGTTTTGCAAAGATAAATGATTATTATAATGATGTGATATTTTTGAGAAAGCATGAAAAACAGAACTATGCTACTGAATAAATGATTGAGTTGTGAAATGGAAACTGAGGTGAACACAATGATTGATAAATAATGGATCAAAAGAAATGAAATATGTTTATATATTCTATCTGGTTAGTGGAACCTAGTGGTAAGTATATGTCGACATATGAGCAAAACTCTGTACAGGTGATACAATGAAATGTGATAATGGAATGAAATGAAATGAAAACTACCTGGGCATAACTACGATTGTAGCTCAGAATCTGGAAAACTACCTGGGTATAACTACGGCTGTGGTTCAGAATCTGGAAAACTACTTGGGCATAACTACGGTTGTGGTTCAAAAAATGGAAATGACCCAGCGTATTAGAAGAATACGGTCGGAATGAACAGCCCTTGGACTTAACCTTAGAATCCAACTGAACTAGTAGAGAAAAGGCTTGAAACTGATGAAATAAGAATTTGAATTGTATAATTGAATTTCTGATTTAATGGTTGTTCAATGCATTTATATTTATTATTTTCTCAAAGACATGAAATGAATTCGTCAACTGCAGTTAAAGACTGTTGTTTTATAAACTGATTTGAAAATGATTTTAGTAAACAAATTATATTTATTGTATCCACTGAGTATGGAGTTGCTCAGCGAGTTATTTCTGTAACTTGCAGGTCCGTAGCTAGAAGATTTTGAGTGTTAGTAGTTTCTTGGTCAGCTTTCAGGAGACAGACTTTGGTATAAACTCCTGTTTATCATAGATTGGCATGTACTAGCTATATTAGAACCAAAATTATATATGTAATTGTTTTTTAGTGTGAATAGAGGTACTTAAGCGAAATGATTGTAATATTTGGTGTTTTAATTAGAGCATTAAAATATGTAACTGCATGTGAATTTATTATTCAGTAGAAAAAAAAAACTTGAGGTGATTTTTAGTAGTTCATATTAAGCATATGAATTATCAAAGTTAAGAGGCACGTGACACCTCAGTCTGGCTTATTCATAAGTCGGATTTGGGTTGTTACAATTCGCGCATGCGCTACCCTTATGTTAAGCATGCCATTATAGTGCCAAGTCAGGTTGCATGCGAGAAATGACGTCGAGTGTGAGACCCAAGGTTAGCAACCCCTCGAAACTCATTTACCGTAGAGACGTCGAGCGCACTACCACTGTGTTGCGTGCGCGATGCCTCAAAGTTTATTTTTAAACCGATTTTTTTGCCTTTCTGTTCCCATGCATAATTACATATTTAATTCCAACAAAAGTTACAATTCACATACCATACAATACACAACAAAAACAACAAGATTAGGGAGAAAAAAGAAATCAATGCAATAGTTAAAGTACCAAACATTTTCTCTTTGTCTTTCCCTTCTCTTTCTTATTCTACTTCTCTTCCTTTATCTTTTGCCTTCTCTTTTTCTAGCTTTTAACCCTATTTGTACACTTATTTCTTTTTCCTTTTGTTATTTCCTTCCTTAACCTCTCATTACCCATAAATCATTTACATGTTCTTCATTCTCTCATCAACTTTCTTCTTACATATCTTATAAACTACCAAGCAAATAAAAGAACTAAGAGCAAATATAATTTTCTCACCTTGAACTTATGCTTTTTCTTGGAAGAACATGTTAAAAACTGATAACTTGCAAATCCAACATATTTTTAGTTCCTAATCTTGTGCTTATTTGGTATTTAATATGCTTAATTGTAAGATTTGCTTTAGTTTTTCTTATTTTGGCTAGGAATTATTGGATTTGACAAAAAGGAAGCAAAAGGACCATAATTGATCGAGTTTTGAAACATTAGAGTTGAAGTCAAAGCTAAATGGACATTTTTGACACTGCTAGGAGTTAACCTTGGGCAAGGCTAACTGACGAAGGAAGCACTGCGGACTGGAATTTAATTTGCTGCTGGCCCACACTTTTAAACAGCTATTTTATGCTTGAATTATAGTTTAAGAAGGAGTTTTAAGCATTATTTTGCTGCCCAATTTTATTATATTTATGTGCGGCCCAATTTTACTATTATTT